>CAEGAF010078889.1:0-112092 GCA_903067075.1 Micropoecilia bifurca
CACACACACACACACACACACACACACACACACACACACACACACACACACACACACACACACACACACACACACACCCGCACACACAGATGCACAAACACACTGAGCCACGAGAGCGCGCACCATCCCACTGTGACGAGCTCCTGCGTGGACAATGATGGTGGAGAAGTAGAGGAGGGTGAAGGGTGGATTGACCCACAGGTCAATTAATATTAATTTTTAAAAAAGTCTTCCAGTTACAGTATTATTACTATTATTTCATGTAGTCATTTAGTTCATTAATCTAAAAAATAATCAGACCTTTGATGCTGTAATAACATTTATGTTCTAGATAATGATAAATAAGATTTCTGGTATTTGTAGTCATCGTCCATGTTGGAAAAGTGTCCTTCCATAAACTCACTGAAGAACAAGAAACCTTTCCAAGCAAAGTCTGCCAACACCCACATCTCCATATTATCAAAGATTTGGATCGTTTGCACCACCACAATCAATTTAGACAGCAAGTTTTACATCTTACAGCAGAGCTTTGAAGCAAAATGTTTTGTGTGGTTAAGAAAAACAACTGATGGATGGAAGTCAGTTGTAATTTCCAGTGAATAATGTAAGTAAAATGTATAATTTAGTAATATTTATGCTCTATGACGTATTGTGGTTTTAACAACTCAAGCATTTTAAATTCTCCATTCTGAAATAGGCCAGAGATGCTCATAATTAAGACTCCAAACTTATGACCAAGTCCCTGCAAAGAAACTTCTGGATTACATCAACCCCCAAAGCCATATTTAGAGGATGAGTATTTAACATTTTTGAAAGGTTTCTTGAAGTTCTTCCTCTTTAGCGACATGCGGAAGTTCTTATACTTTATTTCGGACACGTTCCTGTGACCAGTCCTCAAATAATTTAAATACAAATCGATCAATGGATGGAGATAGATAGGCCTGAATATAGACCGTTTGGTCTATAGGGTTGTGAAAAAGTTGGGTTTTTTTGGTTCAGTTGTACCTCTGACATCTTTTCCAAATTAAATTTTACACTTAATATTTCTGTCAGTTTTTGATTGACTAATCTAGGTCATTTCCATTGATATGAACACAGAGAAGATTGATTCTCCAAAAATTCAAGTCATTTATACATCTGTCAAAAATAAATATCCTAGAAGTCATAGGAGAAGAACGACAAAGCTGATTCAATTGTACTTTATTCAAACCCAGAATTTCACTTTCTTGGCAGATAGGTATTAAATTTAAGGAAACCAACATGAAAAATCTTAGACATAGAATACAAGCAAATTAGTTAAAAACGACATGAACATACAGAGGACACTTCAAACATCAGGGTTTATAATATACATAATATTATGTATATTGGTATTCAGAATTAAGGATTCCCTCAGTAACTAAGAATATGCATAAAAATAACACCAGATTTGGATATGGCAACAGATCAAATAACGTCCTGATCGAATTTCAAATATTTATGGTTTGGATAGCAAAGAGTTAAAACATTCTTTCAAGGACTGAGGATTCAACCGGTGTGATGAGCAGATGAAATAATAATAATAAAAAAAAAATCCATATGAATCCCAGACCAATAAGCTCCAATGTTTAACAAACCAACACAACTAAATTTGCAGACTCTGCTGGTGTCCAGTGTGAGGTAAAGACCAATACATCATATGGAGTCCTGCAGAGATGAAGCAGCTGGAGGGATCAGAGGTCATGACCTTAGGAAGAAGTTTCCTCAGAGGGAGCAGACTTCTTATTGTCGTCAGGCTTCATGGCTGGGAACAGCAACACCTCCTGTGAAAGGTTAAATATTATATTTAGATTGAACTAGAACACATTTCTGATGATGCTTGAGAGTCAATTTTGAGTGAAACCACAGCCTGGAAAGTTACTTATGCTAAAATATTAGCAACAAACTGTTTTAAACCACCTGAAACTGAAATATAATAATAATTTAAAAATTCCAATATCTCCATGATTTTCTCTATTAGAATAATTTCAACCCAAAACATCTACAGTTTAGTCCTTACAAAACAGAAAGAAAAACTTAAGTTCTTAGTTTTAAATTTATTAGAATAAATCAATTAATGATGTTTGACCGCTGGGGAAAAAAGATCAGATAAAAAATCCTTTAGTTGTAGATCTCCAGTATCATGCAGCTGGTTTACGTTTTTCCTACGTATGTCACACACTGGCAATCATTGATTATCATAATGCATAATTTTTTAATAAATTGTCCTAAAAAATATAATACATTGCCTGCCTCTTCTTACCCGTCTCAAGTTAAATAAAGTTTGAAGAAGAGAAACTGATGATGCTGAAGTTTGTTGCTCTTTTGAGATAAAGATCAGAACATCTCTGTGTTGATGGATCACACCTGACTCGACTATGAGGACCAAACTGGTTTGTACTGTGTTGACATTGTTTTCACATCAGTTCACATGCTTCTTTCTTTAAATGTACTTTCAAAGGCCAAAGAGCAACCCACAAGTAAAATTGAGTTCAGACACTTACAAGGCTGAATGCTCCCTTAACCAGCTCCACCCATTTTACATGAAATGCTTATATATGCAGAGCTGGACTGACTTGCACAGCTACTGCAGTTCAACCAACGACACACTGCATCGTCCCAGACACCAACCTTACAGCATTTACTATGTTTTCATTAATTGATTTCATCAGAATGATGAAATGCCTCAAAAATGAGGATAAAAAAATCTAATCATAACTAATAATTCACACAAACTTACACACTTTGAATAATATTGTGATTTTATGAATAGAGAAACAGTCACCATCAGCAGTAGTCTACTTGTGTTGTTAGCAGTACACAGTATTTTTTGTAGCTGTCTCACTACATCAAATCTGGTTTCAAATTGTGGGGAGAATTTCCAGTTGATTAAATCTGCATTATTCAAAACACAAAACAAGTTTGCCCAGTTATGACTGTGTTAGTGTTTTTGAGCAAAGTTACCTTGATGTTGTTTGAGTCGGTGAGGAACATAGTGAGACGGTCGATGCCCATCCCCCAGCCAGCGGTCGGAGGCAGACCGTATTCCAGTGCTGTGCAGAAGGTCTCATCAATGAACATGGCTTCATCGTCACCCTCAGCTTTTGCCTAAAAAGAGTCATGTCACAGTTAGTATGGAGCAAGAGTGCAGAATGGAAATCGTATAATTTAAAACAGAACAGACGATCCACACAGACCTTGGCTTGCTGCTCAAACAGCTCCCTCTGTCTGATTGGATCGTTCAACTCCGTGTAGGCGTTGCAAATTTCCTTTTTCATGACAAAAAGCTCAAAACGCTCAGTTAGACCTTTTTCTGATCTGTGCCTGAAACAGAGTAGAGTGTCACAGCGAGAGCCTCAGCACTGCAATTCAACAGTAGAATGAACAGCTTGATGCTTCTTACCATTTCGCCAAGGGGCTCATGATTTGAGGGTGATCACAGATGAAAGTTGGACTGATGCATGTGACCTCGAGAAAATCTCCAACCAACTGCAGAGCAAGGAACAAAACCCATTAGTAACATAATGAGGAACACCCAGAAGGGTTTAATAAAGTTTAATCACAGCACACCTTGTCAAGGAGGCGGGCAGTGGTCCTGGGTGGAGGACACTCAACACCTTTCTGGGCACACAGATCGTCAAAGAATTTGCGGGTCTCTGAAAAGCAAATGATGATTCTTTATCAGAAACTGAGTCAACCAAATAATAGAACAGCTTCGGATAATATTCTCCTGAGGCAGCTGTTTGTACATCTACATACCGTCGGAGTCGTAGCTGTCCGTTGGAGGGAATTTAACTCCCATGATCTTCTCCAGATCATGTGTCATGCTCACTCTTTTAAATGGAGGAGTGAAGTCAATCTCATAGGCTTGGCCCTCTGGACCATCAGGATGGTAAGTCACCTTGTATCCTCCGGTGATGTGTTTCACCATTCCTGAAATAAATATAGAATCATTGATACGGGGACAGATATTTTACAGCATGTCTGTGTCTGAGATGATATTTGAGATCTATAAGACAACAATAAGCGAGTATTAAAAGGACCTGGTAGCAAACCAGTTGTCTGATTCAGTTGTGAGGAACCAGGGAAATATTGAAAATGTTGAATTTTCACATTTTATAAAACAACAAAAAAATCCTCTCTAAGCAATGGAACAAAAACATCTATCCGAGTTAGCATCATTTCTGACAGTAAGAACAGACTTTATATTCTGACTGTTCTTACTACCAAAGTAAGAACAGTTTCTGTTGAAATCCGTTTATTTAGTCACATCTAAAATCCTAACCTGTTCTGCTATGCAAAGTTCAACTGTTGGTGAAAAATCTAGCTCTGAAGAAACAATTTCGTCAAAAAGACTTTGTAAGTAACCTGAAAGCAGTCTCTCTGTGATTTCCATCAAGTCATGGTAATCAGCATATGCCATGTAGAATTCACAGGTGGTGAACTCTGGATTATGAGTGAGGTCGATTCCTTCGTTCCTGAACTGACGACCGACCTCATACACCCTGTCCAGGCCACCAACCACCAGCATCTGTGAAGAAAACATGAAGTTCTGAGTACAGAATGCACAAAAAGCTCCACTGCTCAAAAACAAGGATGGAAGCTTTCGTTTTCCCCAAACTTTCTGAAAGTGGTTGTTGTGAAAGTCACTACTTAAAAGAGAATTCTGAGTTTTCACAGCATTTTACCTTGTGGTACAGCTCAGGGGCAATCCTCATGAAGAGGTTCATGTCCAGCTCATTGTGGTAGGTAACAAAAGGACGGGCCACTGCTCCTCCAGGAATAATGTTCATCATTGGTGTCTCAATCTGAGATATTAGGATAAGGACAGTAGGTTAACACTGCTGCCTGAAATGTAGGAAGTGACAAAGAACATGTCCGCACAAATGTTTTTTTTTTTTTTAAATCCAGCTAAGCTTTAGACTGTGATATGTGGTTTAGCAGGTTAGCTGTGTGGCATGATGAACTTCTAAAACCCAAAACACAACTAACCTCCAGGAAGCCCATCTGGTCGAGGAAGCTTCGCAGATACGTGATGATTTTGGCTCGAGTTAAGAATTTCTGCCGCACATAGTCGTTGAGAATTAGATCCAAGTAGCGCTGGCGGAATCGAGTTTCCTTTAAGAGAAATAAAAATCACATACCCCACAAACCTGATTAGTCTCTGGTGGTAGAGGAAAGTCAAGTACCCTCATGTTTTCTGAGGCATTAAACAATGATGAGCTTCAGCGCTTTTTTTATTGTCACAAATAGTTTTGACAAGAAGAAATGTCAGATCTCATGGCATTTTATTGATACTGCTGCAACGTGAAGAGACTGCGGAGAGTGTTGGGAGTTAAATAGAAAACCAGAAACTACATATAGCACTGTTTCCATCACACATGTGTTGCCAAGACACAAGTTTCATACTCAGCAATGCTCAGGACCAGTATGTTGTGAATCACCTTGTCTTTGAGGCCAAAGTGGAGGTGGGGCAACATGTGCAAACATGGTGACAGCAGGGTCATCTCGATGGGAATGATGCTCAGCTCCCCCTTCTTGGTCTTTCCAGGATTTCCACGGACACCAATGATGTCGCCACGGCGCAGCTTGTTGTTGATGGCTACAAACGCTTCTTCAGACTTGTAGTTCCTGCCAGAATAACCCAAAGAGGCAAAGAAGTGAGCTTAATGTTCTCAAACAAATCCACAACCTTCCCTCAATGAAAGCTCCAGATAGCATACCTTGAGTTAGCCATGACCTGCAGCTTGACTCCTTCACTACGCAGGTCGTAGAAGATCAGCTTGGCGCCAGAAGCCCTCTTGGCGTGAACTCGGCCTGCCAAATATTTAAGTTTAACAAGGGGTATGAGGCTGGTTTACTTTGGAAAGGGAAAGGTCATAAAGTCTTCCTGGTACCTGACACAGCGAGAACAACGTCGCTCAGGTGGTCCCCAGACTGCAGGTGGTTGTATTTCTGAATGAAGTCTGTAAGCGACAAGTCTACATGGTACTTGTGTGGGTACGGGTCCTCAGCTGTGCCCTTCAACTCCTGGATGGCCTGGGTGCGGATCTTGAAGTATTGCTGTTACACAAGTATGTTATTAGCCAGCCTGAAGCGTGATCTGTAGGAAAGTTGTGACCTACTTCCTGTACATTGCTTGCAAATCTCTGCTGCAGGTTTTAAACATCATTATGTTGAGTTGATGACAAGATGAATAGCATTTAGTTGCATATTTGAGTTGTCTGGTTTGTCTGCAGGATGTTCTATTTTTTCCCCCATTTCTTCCTATTTGGAAGATTTTCAAAATTTTGTATAAAAATTGTTGCTTCAATAAAAGCCTTAAATATCCACCTTACATTTCAAATGTTTCATATTTAGAAAAATAAGTAATTAAACTAGTTTACAAGATGATCTATGCCTGTAAAGAAAATACTCTCAATGCAGAGGTGTGTATCATCAAAGGCTCTTTGTTCTTTTTTTAAACATGTAAAAATGTTAAATAAAGAATGGGCGAGTATATTTGAATAGATTTTCAATAAAATGTTAGCTTAGATTCTTTCAGTTTCTCTTTGAGTTGGGCTTTCTTAAACACACCCATGTTGTCACTTCTGACACACAGGTGAGAAATATGGTCTCATAATGAAAGTCAGAAAAACAACCACCACAAGCTTAAGTGTGGGGCAGGGACTTAATAAAAAATGTGATTTACAAATATATTCATAGGGACTGGTTGTCCAAAAACTGTCTTAGCAAACTTGTTTTAAAAAAAATTATAAATGAAGTTATCTTCATCTTTAAACAAAATGCCTGAAGGACAGATTAGTGCATATATTTGACTAAGCTCGCATTGTTTCACCTAGTTTCTTTCAGTTTCAATTTCAGAAGTGCACACCCAGTTTAAGAATTTTTTGACTAATATTGAAATGGATAAACATGCTTGCAAAAGGAGACATACTAAGCATATATTTAATGGTGATTTGTGGCCATCTTACATTGGGATCGAGTGTCTCATCATCCAGGGCGTTGGCATTTTGTGCATCGACATTATTGGAGTCAGCTTGTTCCCCCAAATCCTTTGCTTTTGACTCTTTCTCAGCTGCTTTCTTCTCAGCTTTCATTCGTCTCTTCAGCTCACTGAAAGAACAAAAACACAAAAAATGAACTAGATTTTCTAAAAGATTTTCAGCCCTTTAAAAAAAAACATGATCACTAACATAACATCAACAATACGATGTCCCCTTGCTTTTTACTGTAGTGTGGTGTCGACTATTAAAGGAGAGCAAGAAGAATAGTTACCAGGGACAATATATCTAGTTTGATGACAAAAGGTTGGTTGTTTCTCACACAGGAAAGGAAAAACCACCAACCTTTTGTCACCTTTCCATCGTATCCCATGAAACTGAGCCGGGGCTGCAGCTGAACACGGGGATGCATATTTTAACCACTGTCCTCTGACAGCAAAGGCTTGACACAGCTGCTGCCTGGCAGCCCTTACCAGACACAGCATGTTGAACTACCACAGTCAGCAGACAGACCTGAGAAAACATATACACGCAAAGACAGAGGGGAGCATCAACGGCGGGACTGGCTCACCAGAAAGGGAGAAATTTATTCCGAAACTAAATTCTACAACTCAAGGCCTCAGGGTAACAACAACAATAATAATAACGGTAATAGCAACAACAGTAAATAATAATATGAAATAATTTAACATTTTATTATAGATACAAGATCCTTAAAACGGATTTTGGCGTAGTTTATAGGTTGTCTCCACGTTTTATACAAACAGGTTAGCAACATATACTATTATAATTCTAATTTTTACGGGAGAAAGTAGAATCCGGCAACACGTTGAAGTCCGGAAATAAATCTTGTAGTTTTTTCTGTTCGCCAAACTACCGACCGAGACTTGATTACGTCACCGTAGAGGACTACAGCTACCAGAAGGAGCAGCGAACTTAAAGATGGGATGTGTAGGTCTTGTAGCGTGCCTCCATATGGGACCTTCATTTAGATGTCGCAAGGTTTTGTAATAGCAAGATTAAAGCGCGTCTTGTTAACAAAAGAGCAACAACCTTTCAGAAAAAACTGCAGATTAGGAAGCACCTAAAGCTTAAAAAGCTTGGTAGTAAGGAGACATGCTCACTTTTTGCTGAGTTTCTCTTCCCCCACCGCTGTCACGTCAGCCATGTTGTAGATGCTGCGCGCAGAAAGAGCGAGCTGGTCTGAGAGTGCGCCTTACGCGTGCGCAGTAGATAAAGGAAAGCTTGATGGTGCGTTTAGGGGAATATCGGAAACTAGCATATTGAAAGTAAACGAGCGATATGAACCCATAGTAAATCAGTAGAAATGATAAACAATATAAAAATGATTTTATATTGTTTCATATAAATTATTTTTAAACCGAACCCTATCTTGAAATATGTTTTAATAAAAGAAATCTACTGTATGATGTCCTGCCAACATAACTGACGGTTTAAGCAAGATGTTTCAACATTTAAGTATTCCATTGCATCACACTGAACACATAAACACATCTTCAAACATAAACTATAAATATAACACAAATCTTAAAATAAAAAAAAAAACTTTAAAAGATCCCTCTTTTCTCACATTTCTGTAATTTCTTCTAATTAGTATACAAAAAACTAAAAAGTAGAAAAACATTATGTTCATTAGTATTGCAGATGTTTTTACACAATATTATCACAATTAAACTATGTGACACATGTAAGTGAAAGTGAAGGTACATTTGAGAAAATATGTGATGAGAATTGATATGTAAAAACCTAATAACGAGAATTAACATTCAGTTTAAATTTAATTTTCACTTTTTATTAAAGTTAAAAAATAAAAAATAAAGTGGGGATGCCACAAAATCCAGCAACCATCTCTAAACAGGTGGGTCAAATAAAATGTTTTAATTAAAAAAATAAAATAAAAAATCTCAGCAGCAAACCCAGCTGAGCAAAAGTCAGCTGAGCTGCACTTGCTGCTCACCTGACTTTTCCTCAAATGTTGCTAACTTATACTTTTTTTTCTCAAAAGTGATTCTGAGCTTTTATTTTGGAATGTAATGCTATGTAAAAGCATACAGTAGAATGAAAGAGAAAACTCTCATCTCTGTTTTTAAAACAAGATACATTTCATGAGCACATTTATGACCACCTCGAACATAAAAAATGTTCAAGTGTCACACTGAAAGTACTGTAGAAAGGCACTCACACAATAAAAAGGGCTGCCAAAATGAGATTGCTTTGCTGTTGCATCAGACAGCGCCTCCACAACTTTTTGTTTCTCTTTCCAAATCCCCTGAGGTCTTTAGCATGGTATGAATAATACATTGAAATACTTCAAATGTTTAAATATGAATTTAGTTTCATCTTAAAGAAATCTGAAAATAAGTGATAAGTGGGGTTTTATTATTATAGAAACCCAGATCAACACTTTTCCTTAGACCACAAAATCATGATCAAGTTTAAAGTCGCATTACCTTGATTTTGTTGGAGGGTTTTGTTCTTTTTGGCACAATGAATCCTGAAATTGTCCCATCAGGAAGAAAAACCCAATTATTAGAATAACTTGGCCATTCAGCATCTTCAGGTAGTCTGCTTATGTAAGTTTTGTACAGCAAGTAATTTGATTTATAAATTAACAATATTGAGTAATTGTCTCTGCTATAAATACAATTACAACATAAAAATCTACTCTGAACATTCACAATACACCTCCTGATTTCAAAGATTGACAAGAGTGCAAGGTCAAATATGAAATGATAGAGAAATGAAGCAGTGAGTCAGGAGCAAACTGTGTGACATCCAATGCCACTAGACTCCACTTGTAATCTGGTTATTTGGTATTCATTAATCCTAATGAGACAACAACGCCAGCATTTTCCTTTTCACACAAATGGTGTGTTTGTTATGGGGTGGTACCAACACTTTGTAGGACTTTAACTCTTCATACACTACCACCTACTGGTCAACTGATGAAAGTGGGAAAAATATCTCCAAACCGACAAAGTTGCCAATAATCAAGAGATGCAGGGGGTCTCTATAGCTTTTTGCCAGTATGATATAGCTGCAGTTAAACAAATATTGGAAACATCAGTCAATCAAGGTCTAATTTAGCCATTAACTTTTGAAAATATTGATATGATACTGTGTTGCTGCAGTACAAAATATTTGTTATTAAACTGTAGCTTAGATTTTAAATGCAAAACTAGTTTAGACTAGAAGTCGCTGCTGTGTTTTCCTTTAGCTGGGGTTTTCTTCTGTTGTTTATATGCAAATAAAATAAAATCAAATTGACCCAGAACTAAATATTGAAATTATTCTTATTCTTATTAAGGGCATTTTTGCAGGACAACTTCCACGAAATGTCATTCAGTATTACTAATAAAATAAAACACCACTAATGATTAAAGTATATTAGTTTAATTAAAGATTGCAGTAAATTTACAAAATCGCAAGAAAATAAAAGTAACAAAAACAAACTCCAAATATAAACAGATTTTCCCCTAATGAATGATGATTGACAGTTACTCTGATGGTTAAAAACTAAATTTTCCAAGCTGTTTACTAGAAGAATGGTTTGATCTGGCTTACAGAATTTGCAAAGAAGTACTAAAATAAAATTTCAGAACTACATAATTTATTTATTTTTTGGTCTGCGTTTCCTTTATAACAACTTTGAAAAGCCCGGATCTGGATTTTTATCTACAGGAAAACGTGAGACACTAAACAGATGGTCTCAAAGAAACCACTGTTCCAGTAAACAGCAAGACCAACTAACAAACATATATTCATATAAACCCCATAAGCAAGATGGTAATCCACAAAGCAAACAACTTGTCACTTTTTCCCTACTGAAAACAAGAATAAAAAAAAACCCTCAAAACTTTGATCACTGTTGAGAGAAGAAATAACATTGTGCTTCAATCATACCATAAGGACATTTTAAAAAAAAGCAACATAAATAATAGAATATCTACTTTAGCTTGTCATCTGTGGTTTAAACACAGAGGGCTATACTTGGAAAGAGACATGTTTTAAACAGATCTAAAATGAATGTACATTAGCTGCATAGCAGTTCTGGAGAAAATGTGTTTGCATTTATGTTAGCTACCATAAGTGCAACGTATTTTTGTTTTACTTTAGTACAAACGGGACAGACGCATACGAGAAGCGCCAGTAGAGTTAACAACAAATTTACGACAACTACAAAAACTGCCAAACATTCTAAGCACACTTTAGGTGTTATGGCTTAAAATTATAGTTGAGTCAGACTCTAAAAGGCAACAGCAACAATTCAACCCGGTGGCTACAGCTATCTCTCCTCAGGCTGAGTGTGCAATTTGTGCAGTGTTTTCAGAATATTTACCGGTGAATATGCAATGATAGATTAACTTTGACTTAGTTTGTCAATATTAAATTAAATGTAAGAATAAAACTTCAAATGCAAAGAACAGATAAAAATGAGAACTTTCACACAAAAAAACTCCCTCTTTTCCATAACTTAGCAAAGACTGTAGTAAAAGTCAGACATACACAGATGAGAAAACTGTCATTTCAAAAGACTATGTGCAGTTAAAACATTCTGGATATAAGGAAGATTTTTTTCCCATCCACAATTCACAAAATGAGCAGTACATTCATATTGAATACTGAAATTTCTTGGTCTGACAGCATGGTGCCATATTGCCTGGTTTGGTCAGAAAAGTCTAGGGGGATACGTGTTACATGTGCATTGAGATGTATATACAGGAGCAACTGTGCACAGTAAGCTGTATGGTCATCTTTCATAGTATATAAAGCGTTTCACTCTCCCTATAAAAAAAAAAAAGGCATCACCACCAGCAGCACAAGATGGTTCACCCTTAATTTTCCTTCTGAGATTTTCCCAAGTTTGGTAACAGCTGCACAAATAACAGAAGGAACTTCAGCCACTTTGGAGAATTTGGAAAAGTTACAGTGGGTATAAATATCCTCATCCGTGGTCAGTAGAGTAAAAACATTCATCTCCGCTTAATAAAAACTTCTAAACAGAGAGCAAAATAGATGAAGAGCAAGTCAGTAATCATTGGTTTTACTGAGCTGGTTATAGCAATTTTTTCAGCTCTGACCGGATTCGACAACCAAGTGCGGCAAAGCGACATTCACTTTAGTCACAGCAGAATGAAGCCACTTCTTCCTTGGCAGCAGGCTGGTCCCAGTGCAGGGCTCTCCCAGGTGGTGCAGGAATAAGCAGATTTGGGTGAGGAGGGAAAAAACAACATTCATCAACACAGCTAGAAGGAAAAATAACCATGACTGCAGAGCAATTTTACGAACCACCAATGCACAAATAAATTAAGATATATTTCTCTGTTAAGATGAATACCTACTACAGTGATAAAAAAGTTAACATATATATATAGTTTTTATAATTATCTCTCTAAAAACATAAGCAACAGAAAATCATAAATATGGAACATTGGAAACACAAGTTTTTCTATTTCACAAGTTGAAGAAAGCTAGGAAGCTCTCCTCTCCCTAGTCATGTTTCCTTCTAGAGAAAGGTCCCTTTAAAAAAAAAACACGCACAACCTAATTGATCACACTACACACAGTCGCACTCCATCGCTCTGCAAATCACATTGGTAATGTTCACATCAACTCCATCCTAAAACAACAGTTGTTTGAGATTTTAAAGTGAATACTAAGTGTAACGGCCTTAATGCATTAATTTCAACATGTACACTGAACACAAAAAAAAGAAAGGAAGGATAATTACAATTATAAGAGACCCGCCTCTTGTTTGTGCATGCACTTACATAAAACTACAGACTGCAAACTGTTTTGTCTTTATTAGAAAAAAACAAAAACAAAAACTGTAAAGTGTATGATCAGGACAAAATGCATTTTTTGGAATATCAGGAGGTAAAATGCTAAACAGAGGATTAGTGAAAAGAAAGAATACAATAAAAACCTTAATGAGCCATAAAACTGGCACTTTTATCAGGATGTACACAAAGGTCAAACTTTGGTGTTGAAGTCACTGACAAAACAACACGAGGTCCGTAAAGCTTCAACATGCACAATTTCTGAATTTTAATACAATGATCTGTGCGAGATGCTCAGCTGTAGACACATTTCTCCTCCTAATCATTAACTAAAGTCAACATTTCTACAAAACTGGCTCATTTCTAGCTGGTTTATGAATACTACTCCAGTTCAGACACTGACACTGAAAAAAATAACACCTTCCAATCATTAAACTGAAAGTAATGATGCACTAAGTTAATGCTGTACTCTAGATGTATATTCTGATAATATATAACTGAACATTTAAAAAAACTATCTGAATAAAATTTATTTGTTCAATTTATTTTAATGTAATTTCAAAAACTAATATATTAAGATTTCTGGTATTGAATAGCATCAAAGCAGCTGGTAATTTGATGCACAGCTGTGTGATTTTGAAAAAATTATATTTTACTACAAACCTACTGGCTGTGACACATCTAAAACCAATTAAAGGATATTTTTTGCTCATTTGTTTTTCCTCACAAATGCTGCCTTGTTTTTTAACCTAGGAAATGAAGACACCATATGTGGACATAAAAAAAAAATCACAGTTCCTAATGAGACTGCAGCACTCTTTGTAAAAGGAGTGATTAGAGAGCAACATCATCAATGATTTTTAACATAGGTTGTAACCTGGATTTGTCACATAAACCAGAACATTTCAACAGACTGCAGCGTTGGTGCATCTGCATCCTGGCTCACATGCCGATAGAGATAATATGTTAAAATAAATAAAACGTTTAATATTTACAAATATATCTCTTAGTTTAACCATCTTCACTGTTTTGACAAATCTTTAGCATGAACCCAGTCAAATACAATACATAATTTAGGTAGATTTATTAACGAATATATCTATGTAGCACCTAAAAAGCTTATTTATCGCATTATAAATAAAATCAAAATCTCCTTTTGTGGCATTTCAGAGATCTAGATTGAATTTATTGCTATCAACAGGTTCAAGCCCATTGCTTCAAACGGCAAAATAATAACCAAATTACATTAAACCTCTTATGTTCATTTCTACAGTTCTTGAACTTCATATTTCTTTGCTTTCTCTCCTGCCCTCTATAGACCATTTTCTTTTTTGCAAACTATCTGCTCAGTAGCTACCAGAACGACCAAACATGCCACACGTCTCAACTTTATATGTCATACCAACGGTCCGTCTTTCATGCAATATAATGACAAGAATAAGAAGTAGAAAAAAAAACATTAAGGGGAATATATTCACAGAAACTTCTAACTCTTTAGGAGACATTTTACAAGACACAGAAAAAACAAAACTGGAGCATGCTATAGACAACGTCACATTGTACCTTCTTACATTTAAAAACTAGTTCTCTGATTATCAGGCCTGACAAGTTGACAGTCTTTTCAGAGTAGAAAGCGAAAGAAAAAGATCTGAGTTCCACTTCTCTCTTTTCGGATTCTTCAGGAGTTGGTCACTATTTACACGAGTTTCAGTAAAAGCGAGTTAGTCAGTTTGCGATAGATATGAAAAGATGTTAACTTGGTCGCCGTCAACCCATTCCTAAATCCTGGTTTATGTATCTGCATATAAAGAAACAAAAAAAGTCAAACAAAACTCACAAGCTTCTGTGACATTTAGAACGAACGCGTGAGGGTGCCGCCTGACTCATGCAGGCTGACGAGAAGGTCATTGATCTTCTCCATGTTCTGAGAGACCTCCATGCTGCCCTGTCCGGTGGTCCCAGACTGGGACAGAGACTGGCTGAGCAGGGACTGGATGTGAGCCTCGCTCTCCTGCTGGTTCTGACCCGACTGGCTGATTGCTATGATCTGATCTGAAACTGTGTTTCCAGGGCTGTTCATCAGCTGGCCACATCCTGCAAGAAGGGGACAGAAAAATCAAAAACAAAATAAGCATATATTATAATTAAATGGAAAAATAAATATTCTTACTATGACCATCTGCCAAAAAGGCATTATTTCTCTCATAAAAACTTAACAATCCCTTTTCACAAAGACTGTATCATATGGTTTATTTAACAGCCTAATTAATTTAAAGTGATGTTATTTTGTACAACTATTGATTAAAAATACATCTTAATTCTTCTTGATTTTTCACTACATTTGGTTTTGTTACAACCAAAAACTTCAGAATGGAAGAAGAAGGATAGATGATTTTTACATTCGTCTTTACAAATAAAATTGCAAAAGAGTGCATTTGCATTCAGAATGTCCATTGAAATTACAATTTGAAGAATCATCTTTCACTGAATTTTCAGCTATCTGGGTCTTTTGGACCAGATAACTGTCTAGACTCTAGAGAAGAACATTTCTCCTCTTTGCAAAAGATCTGAGGGAATGCATCTGTGGACAGAATCCTTCAAAACTTGCCACAGATTATCCATTAGATTATTTGTGTTGGTCTATCATATAAAATCCCAATTAAAAAAAAAACATTGAAGTTTGTGATTTTAACCTTACAAAATGAAAAAGAAAATCAAACGCTGTGGATAATTTAGAAAGCCATTGTAAATGTATTTTTAGAACAACATACCACACTGGAAAAATATGCATTGCCACCAAAACAAAAAAAAAGTGAAGAGTTAATCCAGCACAATGAGCCAAAACATGAAGAATGTGGTTTGTTACCTTCCATCTGTTTACTCAAAAACATTAAGACAAGCTTGCCGGCTCTGGTTGCTCTATTAACTCATCGGTTTTAACAGGAGTTCACCTTGTTTCTAATGTCCTTACCATTCTGCATCCCGAAGATGAAAAGGTCCGGCTGCTGAGGCTGGCTGGGTTGACTGATGCTCCCGCTCACAGCGTGCTGGAACAAGCTACCTGGCGGCTGGACGGGAGAGGAGGTGGTGGTCGGCAGGCTGGCCACGCCGTTCTGGGAGGCAAACATGGCTGACTGAGTGAGCTCGGGCACAGCCAACCCCCCCTGCATGGGAGGCATGTTGGATGGAGGGATGAAGAGACTCACTGGCTCGTGCTGGTTGTTGGGGGTGCTGCCTAACTGCATTGGCTGCTGCTCCTGAAACATGACTTGCTGTGGTGAATTGGTGGGATTCCCCAAGGCCATGGGCTCAGGCTGGTTCTGCTGATTTACGCCCACCACGCTGGCTTGGGAAAACAGCTGAGACGGGCTTTGAGACTCCTGGGAAACCAGACTGCTGGTGGTGAGAGGAGGCATTTGGCCTGGACTGGTAAAAATGAGGTTAGGGGCCTGTGGTTGTGCAGACAGGTTGTTGTTACAGAACATTAGGCCTGCTTGCTGCTGTTGCTGCTGGCCTGGAGAGAGTGTGTTTGGAGAGGAATGGGGGGAGATGCTCTGAAACATGGCTGGTTGCTGGGGCGGCTGTGTGAGCGGTGGAGGCTGAGGCGACTGCTGCTGCTCCATGGGGCTTCTCTGCTGCATGGGCGATATCTGGGCCTGGGTCTGAAATACTGACTGCGGTTCAGGAGAGGAGGATTGCAGAGCATTAAGGAAGGCCAGCTGCTGCTGTTGCTGCTGCTGCTGCTGCTGTTGTTGCTGCTGTTGCTGCTGCTGAGAACCACCGGTCGTAAGCTGGGTGGACAGGGGTGTTTGAGGAAGGAAAAGCCCAGTGGGGGATTGCTGTTGCTCCTGAGACTGCAGCACTGTCATGGTGCTCTGGAACAGCGCGGCCTGGACTTGCTCCTGGGAGGCTTTCTGATACATTGACGCCTGTGGATCTTGCGTCTCGGCCAGAGGACTGGGATTGTGGAACATGGTTGGTGAGGGATGGGTGGGGGTCTGCTGGAGGAAGCCGGCCTGCATGGAACAAAGGTCGTTGGCCTGCTGAAAAAGGGCAGCTTGCTGCTGCTGCTGCTGCTGCTGCTGCTGCTGCGTCTGCTGCTGCTGTTGATCCGGTGGATAAAGTGATGTCTGGTTGGTCACCACTCCTGGTGAGGAACCTTGAAGGTCTGCATTCTTGACCTGGGCTGCATCCTGAAACATGCCACACTGCATCTGGATCTGAGACTGGAAGAGTTGCTGCTGCAAGTTCTCTAAAACCTGCTGCTGCTGCTGCTGTTGTTGGATTTGCTGCTGCTGTTGCTGCTGAATCTGTTGAGTTTGGATCTGTTGCTGGTGCTGGATGTGCTGCTGCTGCTGTTGAATTTGTTGCTGCTGTTGCTGCTGAATCTGCTGGTTTTGGATCTGTTGCTGGTGTTGGATTTGTTGCTGCTGTTGCTGCTGAATCTGCTGGTTTTGGATCTGTTGCTGGTGTTGGATTTGTTGCTGCTGCTGTTTGGTTATCGAGTTGTCAGCCTGAATTGGTAAGTTGCAGTATCCCTTAGCTTTAAGTTGTCTCACGGCTTCCTCCAGCTGGGCCACTTCGTCTGAAGGGAAGAGCTGCAGCTGCGGCTGCGGGGGTGCCGGTTCAACACACAGCCTGCCCACTCCTCCAGAAGTGCTGCCGGACCTCTCCCGCATCAAACCGTCTCTGGACTCTAACAGGAACTGCTGGGAGCCTTGTGGGAGAAGAGACTCTGCCGGCAAAGGGAATGAGCTGCTAGGAGCAATATCCTGCTTTTGGATGGTGCTTAACGGATCGACATTGGTAAAAGCAGCAGGCTGGGTTTCATCTGGATCGCCTGTGGGCTGAGGTAAGCTATTGCTGAAAACTAAGCTTTTATTTAGATGTGCAGTTGCTACATCCTGGGTCGGCTGGGGTGCGCAAAGATCACCGTTCTGGCGAAGAAAGAGACGCAAAGCGACAAAAGCACAAGTTAGGGGTTTTATTTATGTCAAGTCTTGTTACAAATGCGGAATCTAATTTCTAAAGCATCTTTCACAAAAATAAGCTGTTCAGTGCAGCAAAGTACAAAGCAAACTAAACCAAGGCACCAAAAACGTGAATCAAGCAGAGCATATGTTAACTTCAATATATATAAAAGCAGCTCAGTAATTCACCTTAAATACTCCGGAGGCCTGAAGGTTGTTTGTCACTTCCATTGGCGTGACATCTTCTCTCTTCACTAAAGGCAACATTGAAGGCATCAAGGCACCATCTGAAGCTGTAGGAGTAACAGGATGGGTGCCAAATGTTAATTCAGATGCTCTTTGTAATCAAGATGAAGAAAAAGAGACAATTAAAACCCTCTTCAAGATGAGGGTTTTATCTGTATTTGAACTTAGTCCTCTTTTTAAAAAAATATCTCGCTGACAGGTATAAAGCAACGATGATAAGGTTATAAGTTTAATAAAAAGGACTACTAACCTTTGAGCTGCTCATCATAAGAACAGGTCTTCACTGGCGAGGGCATCTCTTTCTTTACAGGAATTTCATTTTGTACTGCAAGATCATCTAAAATAAAACAAGATAATAAGCACCATGACAGCAGCTAATTAGAACATGATTCACAGAGATTTGATGTTTATATTAAAAACTTATTAGTCAGATATTTCATTGCTTTACAAAAAGGAACCTTGAAATTAGTAAAATACTAGATAAATGTTAGTGCTATGTAGGGATTTACCTTTCAGAAAGAAGAGCGTTACACCTATTGAAAATCATTACTACAACTAAACTGTAGGTGGCAGCATTGTCTAATATTCGGAAACACCTTAATAAGAATCAACACTTTATTAATCCCAGAAGGGGATAATATGCTGTTAGTTACTCAGTCTAGTGAAATAAAAAAACCTTATCAAAGTATAAATAAATGAATAAAAGAGAAAAAAAACTGTATCAGTAATAATTAGAATGCATAATTGAAGAAGTTAATGAAAGATCAAATTCAAATTCAAATAGTAAAATTGTGCAATTATTAAAATTGTACTGAAATAGTATTAGTGTAATACTAATACACTAATACTGCAGAAGCTGTTAGTGTTATAAAAGAGTTTAAAGTTAAATGGTCACAGGTCTGAAAATAAACTCAAGACACATTATTTAATACTAATTGTAAAACACGTACGTTTATTTTGGGGGCAGGGCTTAATAATCTACAGTGTAACTTGTTTCTTTATCTGAACAAACCTGGATCTGGAGTGTAGTTGAATGGCTGAACATCATGGGACCTGCCAGCGTTTGTCACCACATAGATCCCCACACAAACAGGAGAGGAGATGGCCAGGTTCTGATATGGGGGAACCTTCACAATCAGGTGATTCTGGGGTGTTAAAGGTATAAAATTAAAATGAGTAAACTGAGTCTCAAAGCACAGTAAGTCACAGAAAGTACAGTAAGCTTAATCTGTACAAGAAATGAATCAGAAAGTAGCTTCAGGCC
This sequence comes from Micropoecilia bifurca, assembly GCA_903067075.1. Classification (NCBI taxonomy): domain Eukaryota; kingdom Metazoa; phylum Chordata; class Actinopteri; order Cyprinodontiformes; family Poeciliidae; genus Micropoecilia; species Micropoecilia bifurca. Next base: position 19,304 of record CAEGAF010078889.1, read on the forward strand.
AAAACAGTCAGCCAATGAGAAGCGAAAAAGAAACAAAATTATTCTTTCTCTGTTCAGCGGCTGCATTCTTGAAATGTATCTTGAACTTTGTTTGCTTGCTCTGTATTCTATTATAAAGGCACTTCAAACGTACAGCTTTGTAGTTTCAAAATGTGCATAAGTGCAAAAAAAAGAAATGTTACAGATTTGTCAGTTCCTGCCTTACTGATCCTTTTGTTTTCAGGGGCAAAGGTTTAATCCTGGTTAAGACACACTCAGCAGAGTGTCTGAGACTGAGAGTAATTAGGTCAGAACACAATGCAACTACTGACACCTTTGAACCAAAAGCCATTTAAGATGATTATATCTGAAAGGCCCAAACACTTTGGAGCTGAAGCTTTTCTATCCAATCTTTTCACTTGCAATTACCTTTAATCGTTCAGAAAAACGACAGAACAAAAAGAAGAACTTTTCACCTGGTGGAACAGCTCCATGTCAATTTCTGCCTCTGACTTCCATGACTTCTCATCTGGAACAGAGAGAATTTGTTTTCACTGAGTGCAACATATCAAAACTGAATTAAACTTGACAAAAAAAAAAGTCTAGGAGGTTTTTTTTTTTTCTCACCTGAAATATTTTCTTGAAATATGACTTTAGTGTCTTTCAGAAAGTTTTTGCCAATGATAAAAACTTCCTCTCCGCCCCTTACTGAACCGTTATGCAGTGACTTCTTCAGTATCTCTGGCAGCCCTGCAGGCTGGGCTGTAAACAGCGAGAATGCAGACAACACTGATGAGATTAATAGATTTTTTTGTTTTTCTAACAAAGCCCTCTCACCTCCAACACGGCAAAAAGAAGCCTGTGGGGGAGGGTTTGCCAATAAATCTTATTTATCTAAGCCAATTTTTGCCTCTTCAAAATGGAGATCTGTGTCATTTCTGGGTAATTATTGCCAAATTTTTATTTGGAAAAGAAGCAGAAATGTGTAACGCCACGTTCTGTGCTAGTTACAAACTATTAAGCCATGACTTCAACGACCAGGGGATTTGGACCTTAGACTCTTGGGGTTCCAGTCAAATACAAAGGTGCTCACAGACAGTCTATGGTTCTTTTTTTTATTATTTAGACATAAATGTCTGAAAGTATCGGAATATGAAATGTCTATCTATCTATGTAGTTGTGCATCCATACACTTGATACTATTTATCATCCCATTAATTCAATAAAGTCTGCTATGCAACAAGGGGAGCATAACTTTCATCCCCCCTTTACAAAGCTAATCCACAATGCAACCAGACCCACCAAACTATTTCAGCTGCCATCACATTAAAAAGGAAAAAGAGAAACAAACTTTTGAACAAGCTAAGTATTCTAATAGATTTTATGCGTTTAAAAATCTTGTGAATTCTTAGATCTTATAACTTGTGAAAATGTTCTTATTTACTCAGAAGAAAATACAAACCAGAGTTTTTTAAAAAAAAGGCATCCATAGTTAGAAACACGTAAAGTTGCTTGTTTCCATCTTTATTTTCTCTTTTCTCCCTAAAGTGATGATTCATTGCTGGCAGAACCACCTTCCCACACATCTCACACACGCATGTACATGAACATGCAATCATAAACGAGAGGAAATTTCTTTTTTGTGTTTTGCGGAAAGACATTTCCCTAGTTTGCATGCAAGCTCTGCCATAAACAACAGACTTCCAGACTTCTATTGTTTAGTCATGCACCTCTTTTTCTCCCCTGCTACCCTCAAAGCAGTTGTCTCAAATCTATCCGTCTTTCCTGTTTGTGAAAATGGACCACACCCTCACTTTGCAGGCATCTATTAAACAACTCAGTCTAATGGGATAGTCATGCACCGTCTCTGAGTGCTAACATCAAAAGAGAACAGCCTACTGACCTCTAGTTATATTAAAATTGACAAACAAGGCCTAAAAAGGCTCATTGATAATTATTAACCAAGTAGGTTTTAGGTCAACCTATCCTTTTTCTCCAATTCAACTAGTTTGACTCTTTCATGGCTCGATTGATTTGTTTGTAATGTCCCCAACTCACAGTATGCCTGTAATTTACACATTTTCTAATGATCCATTACCCCATTTTCAACTTGTAAATAAAAAGTATTTTAACAAAGGCAAACAGGAAGACCAGCTTACTGCAGAGAATTGGAGATGAAGGCGTCTGCAGAGTGAGCACTGATCCGTCTGAACGTGGGATGTTGACCCGAAACACCAAGCGAGCGCGTGTGCTCTTCTTCTTCGACCCCGCCACGCCGATACGGGCCTCGACGTCAGCATTGCGGAGCTTTAAAATCCCAACACAGTCGACCCTAAACACAGACCTAAATTTAGGTTGGGTTGGACTTGCTTCGACTTCCAATCTCAATAACAGCATTACGGTATTTAATAAACTAACAGCTCTTTGCAAGATTTAATTAATCAGGATGTCGCTACAGTGTCTTATTCCCCCCCTAAAAGAATGAATGAGGTATTTATGCACCTTATAGCTCACATACCAGCTATAGAATAGATTTATTGAGTTATCCCAAAGGTACAGCTGAACACATAAAAACATTTGCTTCAAATAGGAATCTTTCTGGTGTAATAAAATAATGAAAACAGATTTTAGAACAATAGTTATCATAAAACAAATGCATTGCTAATTAATAGCTAATTTGCTACATACGCCAGGGTCATGTTGGTGCTTGGGTCAACGGTCACTTCAATCACAGTCGTGCCGTCAATATCAACCTCTTTGCATGCAGTGGTGTTGCGACCAGTAACTCTGCAAGCTTGGTAAAATCCATGCGGCTTCACGCGCCCGGCGTCATTCCCGACAAATACCTGCAGAACCACAGGCTCACTCACACCCTCCAGCTGTGAATGATAAAAAAAGGTATTTGATTAGATTGTGTATTCTGAGTAAGAAAAAAACCCAATATATTTTCTCCAGTCTTTCAGCAAGATTGGATGATAGGGTCACTTAATGTCAGTTTTTAGGTGCTAAGTACAGACTCTGTTTTGCATTTAGGTCCTGATACTGACATTTAACACACAATCTCTATCTTTTGTCAAATAGTTAGGGTTGTTGACATCTTGCTTTTGTGTCTCATATAAAATCTTCATGATAAAATAAAGAACAGATCAAGGGTGAATGAACACTTTTGCAAGGCAAGGTAAGAGACCCTAAAGTTACCTGCTCTTGTAAAGAAGCTTCCTTTATGTCAGGGTATAAAAAGCCTGTTTCTTTCCTTTATCTTCTGCTTGTAATTGTCTATTTTTAAACCGGATTAACCTTTTACAGAACAATAAAGAACCAACCAGATTGATCCAGTTTCCAGATCTGTTGAGGGGATGGTGTGTATACTAAGGTGACAAATTAAAGTGATTAAGGGGAAGAACAGTCCAACCTCCTGAGACACTATATTAAAAACCTTTACTTTCCTTCTAACTTAAAAAAGGTTGAATTTTGATGATCTTTTTGTTTGTAACAGCTTGGTTTACAACTGGACTAGATGGATATTTTCAAATGATTCATCAGGCTGTATACATGATCAGATTTCATCATTTTAGATTAAACAGTAGAAAGTGTTCCCTCCATCAGGATAACTGTCTCTAAAATTTTGCAGACTCTTGATGTTTTTCACCTCAAAGCTGATGAAATTAACTTGAATAAACTTGAATCTGCTGCAGCTGTCATGCCAGGCCACTATGTGGCGCTGTGATCTTAGCATGTTGTTGAAACATACATACGCATTTTTCACCTTTACGTCCACCTCCCTAGCTTCCATCTCATTCAGGAAAGAGTAACTAACTCTGATTATCCAAGTGCTCATGAAACAATGAATATTCCTCATGAGAAGTTGCACAATGCTATCCACCATATCTACCGTACTTCCACGGTAGGTGTGGAAGTTACCACACCTACTGTGGTCTCAAAGTTTCACTCTGAGACCTGTTTGCATAAAGTGCCGGTGTCCAAGACTTCGGTCACTGGAGGCGCGTAAACAAACAACTAGATTGCAAAAAAAAAGATGTTCTGGTTTCACTAAAGAGTGACTATGTTAAGCAGTTTTACTGTGACTTAATAATCGCAGAATGCTGAGAACATAAAGAAACGCTGTCACTGTGATCTTAAATGCAAATGTGTGTAATGACGCCATTTTACGACGCTGAACAAACCTAATTTAACTGATACACGATCAAGCCAGTTGCGGCACCAACTACATTACAAATATTATTACAGACACAGCGATATCATTGCTACAGGTACCTTTACAGTGGGAAAGCCTTGCTGAGTGCGGTCCTTCACAGAACCTCTGCTTCCTTCGGTCAGGTAGCGGGCCCGATGCTGAGTCTCTGGCTGGACGAGGATTTTAAGCTCCTTTCCCTCACACTTCGATGGGAACTGCATTGTAAGGGTCCCTCCTTTCTGATTAGTCGTCTGAGAGTCATCAGCGCTGCAACAGGATAACAGTTTGACAGGAACAGTTACTTTTTTACTTTAAAATTTTATTTCTTCTCTGCTGTTGCACATGCAACCTACCAGGCATCCCCAACACTGTTTAAGTCAAGATATAAATCGACTCCTCTTAAAATCAAATATCTATGTACATATAAAGACATACAGATATCAGTCAGTGGTTGTAGTCTCCCTCCCACAACAGTTGAAATGCTCTGAAGTTGCCATGGTGCTCTGAGCAATGCGGATTTAAGAGGCCCTCCATCAGCCAAGCATATTCTAACCTCAGCTTTTAAAATGTTCAGAGTTATCTGTTTATTTAATCTGCTCTGCTTATCCTAGGTCTTTGAGAGAGGCTCTGTGATTCACTGTGGCAGACCATTGTTTGTACTTCAGTGTCCTGCCCCTCCCTCCTTTCTGATCTAACCGCTCTCCTTCAGTCAAACTGCTGTGGGAAATGAGGAGCCAGAGAAGTTTGTTACAGATTTTCATCTGTTGGTGAGTGTCAGTGTGTCATTTCTAGGTTATACCTGTCGTCACAATTCATTAGATATAAAGTCAGTTAAATAAAATAAACACTTGAATTTGTTGGCAGAATAACATATACTGAATAGCATGAGTCATTATTTAAGCATGCACAGTGTCACGAAAAAGTAGTCATAACTCTTAAACTTTTTCACCTTTTGTCATGTTATGACAACATAGTTCAATGTATTTTGCCAAGATCTTCAGTGACAGACCGATACAGAATGGAGAATAACAGGGAAATTGGGGAAATTCATTTTTTTATATAAAATGTAAATCTGAAGAATGTAATGTGAACTTCTCTATCTAACCCTACTGAAAACCACCTTTCTAGAGACCCATTCTTCCAAATCACTTCGATTGGATGGAGCATCTGTGACATCAATTTTTTAACTTGTGGCGTGAATTGTAACTTGTTTCTGTAACTTGTAACTTGTCTGGATTTATTCTCACAGTTTAGGTCGTTTTGACTTAAACTGCTTTACCACCAAACTGAAGTCTTCCTCAGCTTGTTTTCTTTAAGTATTGCACTGTACTGATCTCCATTAATCATCTCATCAACCAGGATCCCTTTCAATGTCTGTGCTCCATTTTGGGGCGTGGATGGTGTGTTCAGGGTGTAGTTTTTCGCCAAAACTTTAATTCTACCTGTAGCAAAAAATTACTCTCATTTGACCAGAACGCCTTCTTTTACATGTATACTATGTATAAGTTTCTGTCTTGTAGTAGGCGGTGTAGGAATTTCTTTCAACTCTGTCATAAAATATTTTTGGAGATCACAAATAATAAATGGACTGCCTACAAAATCCCCCAATTGAAAACTTGGAAAGATATGTGATTATGCACCTTTTTTTTTTTTAACTCATCTAGTCTCATGAGATCTAGAGGGGCAGCTGTGGACATTTTCATTACGACACAGGTCAAGTTGTGTGATTCCGAACTCACTACTGACCTTGTTTTAGTTGATGTCTTGCTCTCCGGGCCGAGCTGAGACAGAACAAAGTGTGGAGCTTTGGCGCTGTCTGCGTCGAAGACGTCCATGCTGGCTCCCACTGCGCGCACCGCCTTAGGTCCTGGTTTCTGTCGAGGTGTACGCTTGCGGGCCTTCCGTGGCACCTCTGTGTTGTCGTTGTAAGAAGTAGTACTCATGATGCTGAAGTTGGAGATGGAATCCTCCATCCATATGCTGTTACTCTGCTCCGAGTCCAAGGGTGCCGGCGCATCCTGGCAGGACATTTGGCTGTCGTCGAACAGGTCTTGCGGCGGCGGGGAGATGTTGAGGATGGTGCGGCGCTTGGACGGAGTCAGCTGATGGTGTGGCTGGCCGTCCTGAGAGGCTGTGCCACGTCCTCCGGCAGGCTCGCCGTTGCTGCTTTTTCCACTGCCACCCACGACTCCGACGATCTCCGGTACCACTCGGCTACTCCTGCCGTCCTCTGAGTCGACATTTCTGCTGTGAGCTCCGTTCTGGTCACTGGATGAAGTGCTGGAATGCATGGTGGTGCTGGAAGAGGTGGAAAAAGCACTGCGAGGCCCTTCCGTGGTCAGAGAAGAGGACAAGGCATCTATGGTGTAAATAATTAGACAGTAAATACAGGCTACAACTAATGTAGGGTACCAGTTCCATGTAAGCAGTAAAATTTATATTTTTTAACGTTTTTTTTTTTTTTTTTTGCCTTTTCAATAAAACACTCCCCCTTCTCACTATGTGCAGTATGTGTAAATTTTGTCGAGAGCGTATGTGATGCTCAGAAGAAGCAAATGAAATAAGAGAATTATGGACCTTAATTGTGTTTTCATCAAGCTTAACAAGCAAAAACTGAATGTATTTTTTTAACATTTTTAGCATTTTGTTCTGGCTCAAACAGTATGTGGCATGTTACTTATTCGGACTTCTTTTTTGGTGGCAAGCATTTTTTTTCTCTCCCTCTCTTTTTTGTTTGGTGAAGCCACAGAGACAAAACAAAACAAGCTTCTGACCTACGAAGCAAAGATCTGCAGACCATTTTATATGCAGACACTCCCTGCTTCAGAGGGAACTTCCTGGAATATAAAAGTGAGACAGCAAATGAGCAATAAAAGCTGAACAGTAAAGATTGATTCAAATGAAAAGTAAAAAAATAAAATAAAATAAAATAAAAAAGATCACAATATGATGCAACACTATTCCCCCTTCCCCACTGGGACCCAAAACAAAGTTGCTCCAACATGCTGACAAAGGCTGCAACTTTAGATAATGACTGGAGCAGAGAGGGGTTAAGCTGCTGCTGAAAATCTGGATTTTCTGGTGTTTCACAAGTTTGCATAACACAAAATTGGAGAAGGGAAAAAACATCCAAACATAAGGAGGTAGTGTCAGTCTGAGCAAGTTTGAAAGCTATTAATAATGTACAAATGAAACCTTAAAACGTGTGACAAATACTAAGAGAGTCATGAAATAACTCTCTTTTGTATGTACTGCTGTACGTACAAAAATGGGAGAAAATAATAAACTTAGCAAAAGATGTTTGTTTCGTCTTCATGCACTGCCAGCAGAAAGAGGTAAAGGAAAGGTGGGATTTATAGCATGCCAGAAGTTTTAATGACAAAAACAAACATTTGATGACAAAAGGTCTTAAAATTTTGTGGTTGCAACTTATTGTTAACAATTTTTCTCAGAGTATTTACCCATGACCAGACAAGCTCTAACTTTCCAGAGAACAACAAAACACCACAACATAAGAAAAAAAAATCTCAAACTCAAAATGTGAACAGATTGCATGATTTTCTAATTTTGGTCAATTTTGATTCATGCTTTGAAGTTGACTGTTCTCATTTTTGTTAATCCTCACATATCCGTCAATCTGAGAACGAACAGAAACAAGGTCTCTGTCCTTTCTCCACCCACCGAGACCACAAACATGATTATGATTATTTAATTAAATTGGAGCCTTTTGTTCTCGTGTGGAGCAGTGGAAAAGGCTAATTAACCACAGAGTCTTGTTTCTGGACGTCTATATTTACCAGCTAACGAGATTTACTTCTGCGAGACAATAGCTCCATTTCTGCCAAAGCCACTTTAGCAAAAACTTGTAGGCAAAAGCATCTTTCCCACGTTCTCTAACTTTATCATAGCATTCAGTCATGCCCTAATTTTATCTTTGACGCATTAATGTTAAAGTTGATAAATATGGCCCATATGTTGAACATGCTGCACAATAGATCTGTTGGTGCAGCAGAATGTAGCAACAAAATGATATCCCAACAAGCAGGTACAGGCAAGCAAGCATGTTCAGCTGACCCAATTCCAGAAACATTAACTTCCTTCTCCAGCCTTGTTTTTTTTCCTCACATATGAAAAATCAAAAAGCAGCAGGCTGGCTGTATGAAAGGCTTTCTTCATGCATGCAGGTGTTTGTGTTCGCCTACAGGTACAGACTGCTACATGAGTAGTGGTTTTTTTTGGGGGGTGGGGGGAGGTTGGGGCAAGATCAGTCCTGCTTGGAGAGGAGAAATAAGGAAAGGAGAAGCAGGATCCTACCTGATGCTAGAGGAGCTGAAGGGAGAGGGCCTGCCTCTCCGTCGCTCTTTTGACTCATGACTTCTGGACTCTGCTGAGTGGAGGGAGGCAACTTCAGCTCACTGGCAAGAAGGTCATACACTGACTCTGTTGTGAAAGTAGGGGGACCAATAAAAGGAATAAAAAGGTGACTTACTACCAGGACTTTTTTTTATGTTGGTCAGTGAAGGATAGAGATCCCAGTGAGTCAGCCAGGAGGCTAACAGAAAACATGAAGACGACACGAGACATCAGGGTTGTAAATTTAATCTTTTTAAGGTGAGGTTATCAGAAACAATGATACAACAACAATGACGCAATTGTGCTTCCGCTCAAATATGCAATTGCAGGAGCATACTCATGACCTGGTTGGCAACGCATCTGATAAAACCACAAGGAAATAGCGGCCATAATGGCTGTCATGCTGCTTCACATGTCAAACACCTTTGTATCATTTTCAGACTCTGCAGAACTATGCATACATGCACAACAATGCACAACAAGTCAATCATTTACAAAGCATTAAGTAGAATGCTATGCAGGTTGAAAAAAAGGTTTAAAATATAGTGAAATAAAAAACATTAAAAACTGCATTTTTTAAATATATTACAAATAAGTTTTCCAAAAAAGGGCCTCAAAGCTGATAGAGAAGAACTAGAAATATTATCTTGTTTTAAAACCATTCATGTCAAAGCATGACATCTACATTACCAACACTACAGTCATTCTTCATGCATGTCAAAGCCTGATATCTGCATTGCCTCCACAGCAACAAACCACCAACAGTGAATGCTAAAGATGGGTGTGTCATAGATCTGCAGACTGACACTGCCTTGGGGTGCGAGGCCTCAGAGACGACAGGCGGGCTAAAAAGGGGTTGGGCAGCTCCTTTTTCTTCTGACTACACATAAACACCCCGGGACTTTTCTTTTTTTCTTCAGTTTCAAACATGTAGATTTTAAGAGACGTCACTTAAGGCACTCGAGGGGGATACATATGGCCCCAGTGGCTGTGTGCATTGTAATATTTATGCAAATTTCAAATGATTGCATTTGATATAAGAAATCAGTGTGTTTATGAATCTTGTTAATAATGATCAAAAATAATTATTTTCTCTACTATTTTGTTTCATGTTACTATAATTATATGACAATTACATGACAACACTGTTACAAGTAGCGATGCTAACAGTGCTAAGCTTCAATATAAACTTTTAAAATCATATTTTCTTTGTTTTGTTTAGCTAAAACAGGAAACTGGCACCTAATTGTGATATTTGCTGCTAGATACAGAGTTAGCAGCAATGTTTTATACTTTTAATGTAGGTCAAAAAGAGATCATTCTGGTTTTTTGTTTTTTTTTAATGCATCATTACCAATCTCTAATTTACATTTTTAAAAGTCGCAAGGTGCCTACCGTATGTACCTAGCCCCTCATCCTACATATGTGAATGTCTTGTTAAGACACTGGTAATTCCTTGTCTGAGATGATGTGGAATAAAACAAGCCATGAAGAGGTCAGATCAAAAGTTGTGACATATCAAACAAAAAGAAGATCTCATTACAAAACAGACAACGAGGCCACACAAAACCATTTCTCTCCCTCCACTGTTTCTGCCTCAGGGTTATGAGGAAGAGGAGGGGGGCGGCTTAGGTCAACAGGATGACAACATTTTACTAGCAGACTGATTCATCATCGAAATATTATTGTATGAACTTAGAGCAGCCATTACAGTCGCCTGACTCTCTTCTTTGCCAACTGCCAGCTTTAATTACTTGCAGCTGAGTCCCAGGGTTCGGTGCGTATATCAGATACTTGACCCTCCCATTGTTACCACTCGCCGCGTACAATAGACAAACCTGGAACCTATTGAAACCTACCCACGCCTCTGGCCGCTAAAAAGCTTGCTTTTACAGGAGCAGGGAGACCTCGTTCGTTCCCATAAACGAAGCTTAAACTGGACCCATTCTGGACCACGCTTACACAGAGGATTTCAGTGTGCTGGTTGTTTGCACTGTTCTCAAAACAAATATCTTGCATATGCATGCACAGCACACACACACACACACACACACACACACAAACAAACAAACAAACAAGAAAATACCCTGTCACGCCCACAAAAGCTCTCTCAGCCTCTGAATTCACAGTTTAAATTGTAGTCGTCTTGTGGCTCTCTGAGAGACTGCACATGCAGCAACATGTGCTCAGAGTTGAAAAAGCCCTTCCAGTAAACAGATTGCCGACCGCACAGACAGAAAATATGCACTCTCTTCACAGGAGCAGTGGTCTCGAATCACTGGCTGGACTGTTCAAAGTGTTTCCACAGCTCCTGTGACGCTTTTGGAGGCAGAAAAAACAGAAACTCTCATTTTGCAGAGCGTGTTTGTGTCCTCCTGAGCAGACAGAGCGCAAGTCTTTATTTACATGTGACAGACACAGTTCCTTTCACAGAGGAGCAAATATATAAAAAAATAAAAACAGAAAAAAAACGACAGTCAGTAAGCTGGAAGTCAACGGTATTAACTCAAACACACCACCACTCGCTGTTTTGATTTTAGTCTCATACTAGTTGCGTTTTGAAGTCTGACCACAGAAAAACAACTTTAAGTTTCCTTCCATCAGTGAAAATCATAACAACACATTATTAAACCATAGCATGTGGTCAGCTATGATCTGTCCTGCTAAGACCATTAAGATGACCTTATTTAAATAGCTTACCTCAACTAATTAAGATTCCTCCCAATCATACTTTAAAGACAAATCACTACTGGTTTCAATCCAGACTCCATGGCAGAAATTCTGCTTCATGGGATTTAGGTTTACTATTTATACCCTCACCGTCTCCTCTGATGTTTACGTTGTAAGTCAGAGAGGCTAAAGGTGAAAATAAGAAGGCACTCACCATGTGAATGGCAGGATTTAAAACTCCCCATTCATTTCTCCCTCACATTCCAGCTGCTTGCTCTTACTAGCCCCGGGACCTGGGGCGTGGCACCCTTATTTTTTTTGGCTGAGTGAGTGATTTAACTCTTTTCTGTGCACCCCTCTTCTACTCCACCCACTCTCCTTGTCCTGTTTATTGTGCAGCAGACCCTTTTCTGCTCTGCATCTTGCTCAACAGGTTAGCGGCATTGTCATGTGGAATCCTGTCAGGCAGAAACAAAACAGTAGTGTAACCCCGCCACAGAAAACCTCCGTGGGCTGCACTGTTACACAAGGTGGACTGTCTGAACTTAGCAGAAACACCACTTAAGAGGACGCGATTAGGGTTGCAAGCTTTAAGCTCACCTAGTTGGTGCATTCGGAGATTATTCCGAGCTCTGAGGGGAAAAAGCAAGCAGAGGGGGCTGGCACCTGCAGCAAGCCATGTACAACAACCATGAAATGTTTACAGCCAACCCTACACAAGGGCTGCCTGGGACTCCATAGTAACGCAGATCATGGGGACATGTCTTTTGAGCCTCTGTGTCTCTTGCGAATTAACACAACAAAACTGAATAGAGATAAAACAGCACCATCCATGCTTGAATAATGATGTGGGCATTAAAAACGTGGCGTATTTCCACATTAGACTTATGCAGTCTCAATTATCTCTATAAAACCTGGCCAACAAATTTTAAAGTTAAAATTAGAAGCTTACATGGAATTCTTGTTTAGTTAACATGTGCATAAAGTAAAACCTTTTAGAAACTTTTTTTTTCATTTATGGCATCTCAGGTCCTACATGAATAAATTAAGGCATGAAATTAGTTTTAATCCAATTATATTTGATGAACAGCTTAAAATAAGCCTGTTTGTAATGAGACGATTCGTCATAATAGCCTTCAACAAAAGGAAGTTGGGCTTGATTTTTCTGTATGTCATTTTGTGATTTAAGTTTTATTTAAAGGGGATTTTTTAAACACCATTTCAAATGTGTTAATAGGTTAAAAATAATCTGTAATAGCCCACCTGTAATGTACATTACCTTGATTATTTTGATGACTGCATTGGACAAAAAGTATGATTATTGCCTGTTTCATAATTGGTTACTTTATTATGTTTTTATGGTGTAAAGCTACTTTGAACTGCCTTGTTGCTGAACTGTCCTGTACACATAAACTGGACATTTCAAGCCTTTCTATTTCAGATAACATGCTTTTAGATTTTAAAGTTGCAATAGATTTCATAGTTTGGAACACGACAAATATGCACAGCAAAAGAATTACACATCTCCTTTGTCAGGTTTGCTTTCACAATTCAATTTCAAATCAAATGCTAGAGCCATGATATGAATAGAGACAACAGTAAGAACAACTGACAAAAATGCCAAGACTGCTGGCTAACAAATATGCTGAGGTAGCATATTTTCACAGAAGCTGCAGTTGACAGTCTAAGTGATCTGACTACATTTATAACGTCAGTGAAAGTAAGCTTTGCAACAGGATGCAGTGATATAGAAAGTATAGGTAAAAAAAACCTAAGCTGAGTAAACATAATGTTGGGATAAATTACCCTAACAAACTTGACAGCCTTTGCAAGTTATGTTTATGCAAAGATGGCTGCAGATGTTTGTGTGTGAAAGCCAAAGACATGTAGTGGTTGAAGACTGAAAACAAACCAGGAGCATGGGAAAAGAAATGTACACAGATAAAGGCCAGCAATATGAGTCTTTTGTCATAATAAGTGATGCATTTCCTGGCTGCATTGCTACTGATGCAACACCGACAAAAACTGACCAAATCAAACAGATATTCTCAAGAATGTTGCATGACTAGGCTTACGTCAGTTATTTTGCATCCTCCTGCACAGCCACAAAAAAGTCACATCATTCCATTAAAGTGGTTATTGCTTGCAGAAAGCATCATAATTCTGTTGACAAAATGGTTTTGCTAATAAACTTAACAGGAATAGTAGCATTATAACCAGAGAGCCACAGCTGAGTTGTGTTTAATTTTCATGTGTGATAACTTTGTCATATTACGTTTCAATCGGTTTAAGATTTTAATGTATTATTTTAAAGTAAAATACATTTTTTGCTCAAAATATTTGCTTAATTTCAGTATGATGTTCTCATTAGGTAAAACACTTTGAACTAACTGCCTTGTGGCTGAAATGTGCTGCACAAATAAACTTGACATAATTTTTTCTTTTGACAGCTAAAGTGGGAAATATGAAAAACAGAGCAGTTTTATACAGAATTTGTACAAAATACAGCGTATTTGACCCAACAGAACCACGGCAAATACCCTCAGAACAACAACAACCACCTGAAACCATCCATTGCTCTTTTCCACACTCCCAGTTGTTCCAGTTAAGAAAAAACCTGAGACTAGCTACCAGTTCATTTTGTTGAACCTGTAAAAAAATACTGAAAACATATCAAATATTTTAAGTAAGTAAGTAAGTAAGTGCTTAAGTAAGTAAGTGTTTATCAAGAACTAAAGAATTATAAGGGCTTTAGTACGAAAAGAAAAGAGAACCCTATCAGACATCATAATTAATTGGAATGCAGTAAGTGAATGACAATTTCTAAAGAAATATTCTTGAAGCTGTAACTTCGACACTTTTGAGGCTTTATCACAAAGTCTTCCAGCTGTCATTTGAAAAGGTTGAGGTCAGTGAGGCTTTGGAATGGGCAAAGTCGTTTGTGCTTAAAGTTTGGCATGTAGCTGTTTCAGGGCAGCTAATCCTGAGGCAACAATGAACAACCACCAGGCATCAGTTTACATGACTTGCTTTCAACAAACACCCAGCACTATCGCAGACTTCACACCAAACTACAAATGAGAGCCAAACACTGAAACTGTAGCCCCATTCTGCACACAAATAAGGCTATTTGCTGAAGTTGTTCTCTGTACAACTGTGTAGCTGGGTCAGTGGTATTTTGAACCGTTTGGTGGAGACTAATTTGAGGTAAAAGTTAAATTACAGAGGAGCACGACACTTTGTAACCCATCTCTTAGAAGTGGAATCAAAAGATAAAGCAGTTGTGTACAAGCCAGCAAAAAGAATTCAAAGTATTTACAGCACCCAAGCAGGCTCCCACACGTGGATTTATCAAAATTTGCCATGTTTACAATCAAATTCTAGAGTGTATTATAGATCTACACAACACTTTAAATAAAACCATGCCAATGTGGTTTAGTCTAAATCAGACAACATTTACAGTACACTGGAATTGGTGTGCCAATACAGGCATTTCTGCCAGACTCACAGGAAAGCAGCGCTGAAAAGCAACAGAAAAGGTCTTTAGCAACACTGCACGCAAACATTCACTGATCGTGTAACATCAGCTGTTAGGTTAACCATGTCAGCGACTCATTCGAAAATCAATCCTGTTTTCATGAGCTGGCATTACATGACGCACTTTCAATTAGTCTAATTTCTTTGTTGGATGGAAAACTTTTATTATATTGTCTTGCTACCTTAAGATTCCTTAATGTGCAACATTAAACTGATTTTCATTTCATTTTACAAACATTTTTCTTCTTGTTAGTTCTTTACCATTTCTAACAATTATATTTTGTGCACCAATAAGAAAGTTCATGACCAACAATGCTCTGTTTTGTTCTATTATAACAGATGTGTTGACTGTCTGTCAAACTACATATTTTCACTTTTTGGAAACGGTTATTAATCTCAGCATGACAGGAACAATAATAATAGTTTAAACATGTACAGTAAATACGAGGGCTAGCCCCGATGTAAACAACAAACAAGTGCATAAAGTTAATAAGACTCTTCTACCAACAGCCACCGAGTTTAATAATTAGCATGTTATCGTTTGTTTCTTAAGCTTGAGGCTTAAAATGTCAACCTAATTAACTAGTTTTCTCAGCAGTATATCATTTTAATGGCGTCAACATTAATCACTGGCAATGCAAAAAGTCCACGATAAAGAATTGAATCCAGGAAGATGTCAGATCGATGCCTACCAGCAGAAAACATTGTTGCAGAATTAGCACAAAGTGCAGAAGCCTCCAGGTCAACATGCGCTACCACACCTACACAAACAACAAGGACCACAACAGAATGTCCAATTATTGACCCTGCCAAGAACTAGGCCAATCAAAACAGGCCCAACTCCAAAAGGTACAGGACTCCAGAGCACCTGCTGTTGTCTCACTGTGCCAGCAGGACACACACAGGTTTCCATGTTCACACTCTCAAAGGCGAGAGTAATTTTAGAATCATGACAATGACCTACACAATGTGGTCCAGGTGGTAAATACTTTCAGACTCCTGCCAAAGTTCTTGTGAAGAGGGCAGCAGCACATGGTGAACAGCCCACTTACAAATTCAATGAAGATTTGTAAATAGGTTGTGGTGTAGTAGTAATCCTCTTCTGGAAAAATCCATGGACTGATCCCAAAAGGAAAAGTTGTTGAGTTTATTGAAGAGAAGATAAGAATAAACTAAAACTGACTGAAAGAAGGTCACCTGGCACCGGATCAACACACCCACCAGGAAGGTGTGTTGGAGCCTCCAGGCGATCAGAAGTTCACAATAGACCAGTTGTGAATAAGAATGCAGAACCAGAAACCTAATGCCACTTTTTTTTGTAAACTGAGATGTCATTTCAAAACAGTCGGCGCTTTAAATAAAAACAACCCGTAGGTCTGACCAAGCCTCATAAAGTTCTTACATTACAACACACCTCATGTCTTACGTTTCCCTGTTTGTTTCCTGAGGTATATTTTTTTTTAAAGTGGAGTTTTAAGTAGCTGTGGAAAATTATTCCACAGACCTGATTGAGATTAATATTTAATTACCTGAAAGTGCAGTATGATTTAAAATGGACTTTTTTGAACTTTACATCATGTTATAATGTTATTCCTTCATCAAAAAGATACTTGAAGTGTTGCCTTTATTCTTTCATGCATGTTTGAGAAATCCTTTAAGCTCCTGTGGCAACCATTTTGCCACGCCAGGGTGGACTAAGTGCTGCCTTCGACCCACAACTCCTCCTCGAAGCTGCAGTTCCAAGCTTCTACATTGCAGAGCAGCCCTCCCTCACAACGCCCTAACTCAGCTCCTTCAGACTAGCTGGAAGAAATTAGCAAACACCTGATAGAACTGTGCATCTGAAGCTCATTATATGAGGTCATGAGGAGCGATGTGATGATTTATGGAAGGTGGAGTTTCAGAAAGAGCAAGAGTTTTTAAAGAGATGGAGGTCAAACTACAAAGTCAAATTTATTTTAAATTAGATTTGATTTATATACAATATTTATAACAGCTGAAAGTAACATAGTTACCTAATTGTGCAAAAAAAAAAGGCACCATATGCCTGAAAAATACATAATACTGCTCCTTTAAGATGATTTATTGTTCAGTTTAATTAAGGATTTGGAAAGTCTGCTAATTTCTAAAAGAAAATCCCAGGGATCTGAGAAAGAAGATCCCAAAAAGCCTTAGCAAACTTTTGTTGAACCAAAACTAAATTGAGAAACAGAAGATTTTATTTTTCCTTTCAAGTACTGTTCAATCCAGTTCACACAGACACCTTCACAAACTGCATGCTCACTGCTCTGAAAAGGTCCTGCATGCTGGTTCATGATTTAAGTCAATATAAACAACTGGTAGTAGAGTAAGCAGAAGCACGAAGAGAAAAATCTGTGGAGTCACAGTATTGCTCATCCTCAGGCAAGCTGCAGCTTGTTAAGGTGGAGACACACAATCATCATCATTCCTGTTGGCGAAGTCTTTGTAGACTCATCAGGATCTTCCCACTTCCTCAACTATGAAACAAGGAGTAGTGGCTAGAGACGTAGCCACTTTGAGCAAAAAACACTGATACTATATATTATTATGGCTCAATGTTATGAGAGTAATTAGAAAAAATGGATTTGATAACAGATAATCTGTTTTACAGATTAGCATTTTTCAGCTGAGTTCTTTTTAGTTTACTGTTTGTAGTCACTATTTGTGCTAACGCAAGATTTGTGTGTGGGGGCATTAAAGCAAATGTAACCTCTGAATTTTTCTCAAACTATTCCTGAGCAACTACGGACAAGGTTAAAGTGACTCTGATGATGTCAAGAGCTAAGATGACCTTCAACAGCTTCTCGTGTATTAAAACAAACAAAAAAAATTTAAATAGCAAGACTTGGAGAGTATGAAGAGAGTTCAAGGAAGTGATAACTATCCTCCGACAAAGACAACAAAAAAAGGTTTTAGGCAAGAAATAAAGCCAGATTCCTTCATTTACAATTTAATTTCACTCCTGAAAGCAGAGAATGTTTACAGTAAATATGTAGATTTGGTCCCGATTTCCAGTAGATTTGTGCTGAATTTGCGCAGGACTCTTCGTTGAGCTGCCAGGGTTGACTGAGATCAGACAATGACAGGATACTGGGGAAATTCAGATGGACCAACACTGCAGTTTATTCCAGTCATACCAGTCAGCTGAGGAAGCAAAGGACGACTCAGAAAAAAGAAACGACAACACAGGACGCTGAGATATAGGTGCCGTGAAACTGCAAGATTAATTACAAATTTATGCCAAAAATGGTGTGCATTTCTAAAGGTTTTGAATTTTTTTTTTGTAAAAGCCTTCATAAAAGAGCCCCTGTCATTTAGTTTAAAAAAAAAGAAAAAAGAAAAAAGGTTAAATCACACAAGGGCAGGTTCTTTCCCTGCAGGCGCTCCCACCGTGAATAATGCTGCTGAGGTAAAACCCTGTTTCAAGACTGACATACCTGAGGGCACGTATCACATTGTGATGACCAAACGTTCATTACAAAAGTAATGAACATGCTGTACATGTTTTGTAGATTTTGCAAAACAACTTCATTCTTTGTGAAGAAATGAGCAACAGTGCACAATCTAATCACAAAGATCATTGTGATATCAAATGTGTGCAATACTGCAGTATTTGGCAAGATATTACATGTCAGATGTCATACATTTATGCTGTGCATATGCATATTTGCCCAGGAAGTCTAACACCCCCATAATTCCCTGATGCACTTTGCATAAAAGCTCATAAGATATGGGACACTATTTATTGATTGCAATGAAAAGAGTAAAAAAAAACATTGATTAATCATAATCAAAATAATCAGCAAACATTTTAGAAATATAACCATCATTACACATTGTTCTGATATATTGCAGTCCTAAAAATAAAGACAACTTTCAAATTCAAGACTATAGTTGAATACTGGCAATACTAGTTTCCATTTACTCAAATAGGTCTCTCCATTTTTTCTTCAGCATCGCACTGAAGTTCCAACGACTGACTAAACATATTAACTGCAGACAGAATTTTGACTCATAACATTCAAATATCCAAGACTACGTATACCTAATATTACAACCAAGAAGTCCATTGCAAATTCTATGCCGCGAAATAACTTGTCTTTGCACCGGCAGAAATAGTGTCCAGATTAAAAATGTGCATAAGCCCAAAATGACCAAACGGCATCATGATAGTATTTGGAGTAAAATAGCGCAACATCTACAAACCTGCAGCTTTGGTCTCCTGAATGTCCAAACAAGCACCACTACAGTTTAAGCGCCAACATCCATGAGAAAGTGTCTGCAACAAACAGCCTCATTCTACCGTACACATCTGCCAGCAAACGTGTGAACATATGAACTTGTCGTGTCATGTAACTGTCTCCTGTCTTGATCTGATTTTGCAATGCATTCACCTCTTTCCACATAACTCTGTGCAGCAACTACAAAATCCAGAATAGGAGCAATTCTTCTTGTTATGAGACCGCTGCATAAAATTCCTCGCTGCCATCTACAATAGCAAAAACGCTCTGAATTTTGTAGCAGATGAGAAGAAGGCATGGCAAAGACAGATGAGCTAATTATTTCCATCTGGTTATTAACAACACAATTTGCATGACCAATGTAGTTTCAGAATTCAGCTACTAAAACTGCAACGTGAAGAGCAGCACGGGGAAAAAAGATGGCTGTAAAGAGTCAGGTGAAGTGTGTGAGCGCTGGTGCTAAAGGTACAAAAAAGTCAATCTTCAAAAAGGCCAAAGCACGTCAGAGGGCTTGTTAAAAGCCATTTGTATTGAGAGCTTGCTGGAGCTGTCCCAACTAAAAAATTATAACAAAGGATGGGAGGAGAGGGGGTTCATAAAGTTGTAGATTGGATTACAAGTATAGGCATTCTACTTGTTTCTACTTGTTTCAGTAGGAAACCTTATATGCATATTTTTTTATTTTTAAGACTTAAAAAATTAAAGTAATTTAAAAGCTGAATAATCTTTAGCTGAGGAAGATATTTACTCTAATTTTGACTAATAAAATACCTTGAGAACTGGTAGCACAGTCTGTAAAGTCACATTATGAGTGTCTAACACCTTAACTGCTGTACTTTGTCTGCCAGTGGAAAGACTGCAACCAGCCAAGATTCATCTCACTTAATATTTAATGTCTTAGTTCACAATCGCCTTGCTGCAGAGAGGAATACCAGGGTTGTTAGATCTCACAGGTGCTCTGGGCTTTTTGCAAAAGAGTGAGAGAAATCTCCCTGAAGATGAAGGCAAGCGAAAGCGCTGGTCATACTGAATGCTGCTTCTCTCCCTTACACTGTCCACATTCAGACTGCAGAATGTAAAAGTGAATATTTAATCTGCAAACGGTCATGGAGAGACTGAACTCTATGCATGATAATGAATGGAAAACACATTCATGTAATTTGATTCTGCTAATTAACCACAAATTAAAAAAAGATAGTAAGCAAGCATTATCAGGTAAAACAAACAAACAAAAAAAAAATAGCACATGCAGACTTCTGTCACGACACTGTCCTTTTTCTCAGTGACTCCCTGATATCCTGCAACATTTGTCCAGAAAAAAAGTATCTAGACTTAACAGGTGAAAATCTGCTTTCATCCCATAAACACAGCAAACCAGCTAATCTGAATCAGTCCCAGGAAACAAAAGTCTCCTATTTTAAAAAGAAACGCCTCTGGCAAAATGGAAAACCTGCAACACCGCCATGCCTGTAATACTTCAGAAGTGATCAGAGAGCGATAACTTAGTTGCACAGCATCAAAGTTGATTCTAGCCTCCTGTTGTACATGCAAAACATCCAAGATGCAGATCTAAAAATTGCTTTTCTCCTCTGATAAAGTGCGCAACATGCACAAGCGGCATTGCAAAGAGTAACATTAGCTTTAATATTGAGCTTTTGGTGTTGCTTTATTCCATGTAGCAACCTTTTGAATTTTATTTTTGCACCCATGCCCAGACTCGCTGGCCAAAGTATTTAGATAAATTAGCAACACATTATTTCAATAAAAATGTTAAAATCAGGAGCTGTTTGAGTCTCCAACTTCAACTTGCAATTTCACACGAGACGGATAGCCAAGTAACACCTCCAGGCTCTTTAACAGGTTAAACCACACAGACATTGATTTGTCGCGGCCAAAACAAAGTCACAAGTGTGCAGTAAATACCAAAGGAGGTGATATTTTGACCTGACCCCGATTAGACTTCTTACTGAAGTTTGGCAAGCGTTAATAATTAATCAAAGAGATGGAGCAGAAGATAAGCGTATAAACACACACAAACGCAACTTTAAGAGGTATGAATTCCAATCATCACCGCACTGATTGCTTTTTATAAACAAGATATACAGCTCTGGACAATAATTAAGAGACATTAAATGATCAATGTCTCTGATTTGACTTTTAATTTGATTTAAATGAACATTGTTCTTTTATTCTATGAACTACTGACATGTTTCTGAAATTTTAAGCAAAAATGTAGTATTTATTTGCAGAAAATGAGAAATGGCCAAAATAACAAAAAAGATGCAGAGCTGTCAGACCTCAAATAATGCAAAGAAAACAAGTTCATATTGTCAAACAACAATACTAGTGTTTTAACTCAGGAAGAGTTCAGATATCAATGTTTGGTGGAATAACCAGGAGGTTTTCAATGGGGTTCAGTGCAGTGGGCTTTTCATTTTCCAGAGCTGTATTTTGAAATAAACAAATGCATTGTTGTGGTCATATTTAAAGCAGCAAAGTGGCAGTAATGAGAACAAAAACATTTTAGATCCAAATATGTTTATCTGTACGCTTTCAGCTAGGTATTTAACATGCTAGTCAAGATATCAATTTTGCATAACTGAGAAGTGACACCCATGATAACTGACCCATTAGTGACCATGAAGACATGGCAACCAAAGCAAAATGTTTCTTCAGCCACAGTAAAGGCTTAAGTTGAGATGTTTGGCCGAGTATACAGGGAGATTCATGGACATGGTCAGCAACAACACTTTAAACATTTATCAACTGGTATTATGGACCCCAATGTATGTTAAAAAATATGTCCACCACACAATTACTACCAGCCTTATCTGTTGGTAGAAGGTTAGATGGATCCTTGCATTATGTTGCAGCAGAAATCTTAATTTATCAGACCAGACAACATTTTTACAATACTGTGAAGTGTAGCCTCAGTCTCCTGTTTTTAGCTGCCAGGAGGTTTGCCGTTGTGGCACTTCTCCTTCAAAGTTTGACATATCGCACATTCAGAGATGGTATTCTGTTTACTTTGATTGCAAAACGATGTAATTTGAACAACTCTCTTCTTTCTTTAATCTTGAAATAACCTGCAAATTCTTACAGCATATAAATGTTTTGTGGACATTTATATCCACACAACAGTCCTACCGGCGACATTTTCTCCTTTTCAGACCATTCTTTTTTGGTTGTGCATAAAAATCCCAGTAAACCAAATGCTTCTGAATAATTTCAGACACTTAAATTCACTTTCTTTTCTTGGTTTGAACTTCAGTAAGTCTTCTTCATTGCATTTGCATCGAGTTGCTGCCATAAGTGTAAATGTGCACTATGCCAAAAGTGAGTAATAGGATAACATTTCGGGTTTTTTTCATCTTAAAAAAAATATTCTTGATCATATCACAGCATGGCATAGGAATATGGTTGCCAGCTAAAGTGAGAGTCGGAAGTATGCAGAACCGGTTTGGACTGATGCTTTAACTGATGAATACATCACCGAGAACGTTCTGAACAAGAACAAAACATTGCGTCTCTATAACATTACAAGGACTTCAAGTTCTCAAGATGAATGAATGAGTCACAATATTTTTGTTGAAGTGGATATCTGAGATCAGATCGTACTAATGAGACAAGCCCACAACAAGAACAAGACGCAGTGTCCCAACTGCAATACAAATCGATCTAATGCAAATGAAAATAACTATTCTGATTTCCATCTCCCCCCCCTCCCCCCGTTATACATTTTGGGTTTCCTTACATATCCGCTAGCTTTCAAGGCAGTTGAGTATTTTTAAGCGCATGCCGCTAAGTTTGCCTGACACAGTAGAGTCAATATTAATAGAGTGCTATTTAAACCTCAGTTTATACACAGAGGAGACCAAGAGTTAATTATTGACCAAGCTAAGGTGGGTGTCAATAAAAAAAAAGAACTATGTCGAGATCTAAGGGCTTACAATTGTTAAATAGGCTAACCAGAATGTATACTGAAGCTGTAACATTCTTCATTTTTACAGTGAAACTGCTGGGAAGGCATTTTAATACAATCATTAACCAGAAGTCCCTCACGGACTACAAAAAGTAGCACAAAATGCCTTCCTGTTTTGAGAGCTATTGTTAAAGCATTGTGCTTTTCCTTGATATTCCCTGGGCTACTCTCGAGCTAAAAATGAGCTCTCTACAAAGATTTTGTTGCCCAGAGTAGAAAAAGGATAGATGCTACATAGATATTATAAAGAAAAAGGGGAAAAAATCTACTTGAATTTATGGGCATTTTTTGGGTACAACTCATCAATATTGACAATTGTGAGTCATTTTATTTTCTTTCAAACAACAGAGTAAATCTGCAAAAGACCAGAAAAGTTGACTTACAAAACAATGTCACAATAATGTTATTACATGTGACAGCTGAGCTGATAAAGATATACAAGAGTGTGATTAGTAATTAGGACTCAGGAATCTTAACATTAGGGGCTGCAATTTATCTGATATTTAACATCGGAAAACCAAGAAGCCAACTTTTGTCAATGTTTATAACAAGTTAAAATAATTTAACCTCTTTGAGAAGAGGAATAAATTGAGCACTTAAAGGTGAAATGGAGGACTTTTAAAGAATGATCTTAAGATGTACTATTTGAGTTTATTAGTGAATAATAAAGTACAGCCTTGTATCGGCTGTAATGGTGTGTTGGCCTTCAACGTAGCTATAAAAGGTATTATCCATCATCTGATCAACAGTCCACCTGACCTGAAAGGTAGCAAATACGCATGTCTTGGTTTGCTACCTAGTAGGCCATTTTGCAAATTGTGTTACATTTATGTTTCTTTTTCTATGTGTATTCTCCATTAATATGTCCACAAAAATATTTTATGCATTGATGCCTTTTCTGAAATATGTCTTTGAGATGAAGCTTGTATCTTGCCTTTGATTTGATTTTCACAGTCTGGATAAACCTGACAATTTAGAGGAATAAGTTCTACGACATGGACAAGTGACAAGAACAGCTAAAGTAAATAGATTAGGTAGTTGGAGAGTAGATGTAGACATGGCTGCTGAGTATAATGAAGAAATGATAAATACTTTACACTTTACAAAAACATGAATTTTAGTTTAATAGTTCCCTCCAACAAACCTTAGGTGTAAGTGAGTGTGTACAAGACTTTCTATCTCTTTGTAGATCTGTAATGGATTGGTGACCTGTCAGGGTTTACCCAGCTTCTCACCCAGTGACTAGTGTAAATAGCTCACAATATTTTTGCCGTCCTGCAAGGATGAAGCATGCATAAAAGGTGAATGGGTAACCATAAGGAGCAGTCCACTGAACCTTCTTTGGACACTGTTGGCCTTTAGTATTCCCTCGAGCAGCTTAAGCTCTCAAAAGGAAGCCAACTTGTATTTTGATGTTTTTGCACAACACAATTAGCTCAAATCCTAATTGAGTTAATTAGGATAAAAAAGATTATTTATGCACATATAAAAACATTTACAAACTACCTCTTACAATGTTGTGTACAGCAGCTTGGGGCATTGGTTACAAAAAAAATTATCCAAAAGTATGACCTAAGCATTTTGTAAAACTAAGCTCGGATGAGGTAACTTTGTCTTTCATCACCTATGAACCAAAAGCTGAGGTGGAGTTACGTTTAAATTGTTTGTCTCTCAATGGGCTGGATTTTCCCTTGCTCATCCAGATCTTTTTTTTTTTCACCCACCAACATTGTTGTGAAATGGAATGTAATTTTCTCAGAATGTGTTGCACTTTGTAAACCGCCCTCCAATTAGTTCATTTACTCGTGAGACGGGTTATCTACAAAGACAAGTAAAACCATGTTCAAGGAATGTCAACGTATGAAAAGAAAGACCCTCTTCTGCTGTGAAACCAAAGGTCCATTGTTAAGGCGAGGAAGAGATGATGGTTTTGGTAGCGTTTTGGACCTTCCTAGGTATCCCTGCCACCACACCCAACTCCAGACAAAAGCAACTGAAATAGCTTATTGTAATTTTTCATAGTACAAAAAAATGCATGCCAACTCTGTGCATCATGACTGATGCACAAAAAACATTGCATTCTTGTATGTTTGGTTAAAATGTTTAGTTTGCAAGGTGTAGGGACTTTTACAAAAAGCAGTTATTCTGCCAGTCTTATTTAACTGATCAACTAATTAGCTTTATTATGCTTGTGTTATAACACTCTCCAGCATAAATAAACAGCATAAACAGAAGAATGCCGACTTTACAGCATTGCACCTGTTGTTATGAGTTGAGTCGAGTTCAGTTTTTCTATCCACAGGTTGCCCGAGGCTACCTCGCTGATGATTACACAGTTTATGTTAATTGTCCCACCAAGCGCCGCTCTGGGAGCCGTGCAGCTCATGCATATGTGTGCATGTGTAAAGCGCCTGACGGGGGGCGGAGGGCAGCGACGGTCTATTCAAACAGACCAGAGAAAATAAGAGAGCGGGGTTTTTGTTTTTTTAGGCTGGAGAGGAGATAGTGAACTGGTCCGACCGGTGTGTGTGCAGCAGCTGAGGGCTTCAGCATGAGCATGGGACTGCAAAAAAACAAAACGAGCGTCCGTGAAGGTTGCGCAGCCGAGCCAAAACTTTAACTTCGGCTCATGCGCACGCATGTGACAGGAGGTGGTTTGTACAGATGAATGGCACTGAAGTAAAGCTTAAAACGCACAGACACACGCATGTTGAGAACGATATCAGGTAAAGTTGCTGCATATCCACACACCGTCAAACTATTTTTTTGCCAGAACAAGTACAGTGAGTGGAGGAACTTTGTTTACCTTTAGAGTAGTACAGGGATCCGGGAGAATTCAGGTCGCGGTCCCCGTTGAAGAGGGAGATAAAGTCAGAGGGCATCGCAATCCCTCTGGCTGTGGAAACCGGACACTTTCGGTCGCTTACAGCGTGACGGATTCGGATAAAACTGTCTGTCTCACCACTAGCAAACTACAGGACTTGTAAGGGACGGACAGCAATTCTGGCCTGAGTTTTTTCTGTCCTTACTGTCGGCTAACTGTCTGTATTGCCACTCTGGTTGCAAGTCCCTCTTCGGTCCGCCCACGACTCATGTTTGTTGTCAACGGACGACCCGTGGAGAATCACGCCCACGTCTGTGACGCATCACGTACGAGGGACGTGCAGATTATTTCTCATTTCTCTCCCTGTAAATTCAATACTGAGAAAATATATTCCAAATATTGTTCCTTTTGTCACATTGAACAAGAAACATCAACCCACCTTTTTTGGGAATGCTCGTTTAGCAAAACCTTTTGGTGTGACTTCAATGTTTTCTTTAGTCGGATATGTAATGTACTTATTCCTTTACATGTTAAACATGTTGTATTTGGTATTTCCAATACTATGTCTGGGAAAGAATACATTATAAATGTTCTTATTCTTTTGGCTAAGTTCCACATTCATGCCTGTAAATTTGCTAAAAACAAACCCAACCTCACCGTCTTTAGAGCTTATGAAAGATGTTTGTTAGAGTCTTTAAAAATATGCACCAACTCTAAAGCTATGAAACTTGTAAACTTGAGTGATGAATTTGTTTTGTAATTTTTTTTCCTTTCGTTTCTGATGAAATTTATGGATTTGTTTCCCCAGCACCTCGAGCACATTTATGTATTCAATTGTATATTGTTTGTAAATAAAATATATAAAATATATATATATTTCTCATAAGGTAGTGTACTTCCACAACTACTACGTTTTTTTGGGGGAAAATATATATATTTGTCAGAATATAACTTTGCAATTCAAATAAAATCCAATACAATCCAACTTTATTTATAAAGCACTTTAAAACAACCACAGCGAATACAAAGTGCTGTACATTAAAACACATCATAATAAAATAAAATTTTAAAAAACTCTTAAAGTGTGTTTTTGTTTTTAAACTGTAAGACTAGATCCTGCTGGAGTTAAAAGCCAAGTAAAATAAATGGGTTTTAAGACTAACTTTAAAAGTGGACAGGTATATTTGTAGAACCAATTCTACTCGGGGAAAAATTATTTTCTTATTCGATCACCCAAGACAGAATAAAATAATTTACTCTGGAAATGTATCCTGAAAAGGATTTAGAACACTGCGAAAGTCATGTTTCCTTGGAAAGTATTCAATGGACCATATGGGTATTTCAAGCAAAGCTATAACTGACTTCTTTGCTCTGCATTGTTCAACTGGAAACCACATGGATCTATGTTAAATCTTAGAAATACAACTGATTATAAATAAATCAAATATATATAAAATCAAAACTGCATCCAATTCAGACTTTCCAGTTACATATCTTCAAACATGGTGTGTAAATGTTCTGTTGGGGAATAGGTGCATTGATACGTGGCAATTTAGGTGACTAATGAGGTTTATTGCTCATTGAGTTCCAAGGCAAATTGCATATTATTCTGTATTTTGACTGTAGACATGGGTAAAATTATGTTGATGACTGTTAAAGTCCAAAATGCAGCACTCAGATTTTTCATATTTATTTGTTGTAAGCTTGTTCTTGGATATTTTTTTTTCAAAATGAACTTCATGCTAAAATGTGAATATTTTGTTCCTTTTTTTAGGTTTATTTGAAATAAAAATCAAACCAAGTGATTATTTCCATTTCCTATATTTTTATTTATGGTGAACTGGAAATAGCTTCTAAATTTGAGCTTAGAGCTGGCGGAAGCGACAGAAGATTCAAAACATTTTATGGGGCACGCTTCAATTTGAGCAACAGTCATAATTAGATTATGAAAGACTTTGGATTATTTTCTTTAATTATTAATCTAACAAAATAATGCTTCCTAATTGCAATGTTTCACTGCCTTTAATAATTAGCTGCTATTACATTTTACAGCATCTCATACAATAATCTGCAGCCCTTGATATAAACACGACTGATTAACCTACAAGGACTCGTTCCCTGAAAAGGCATTTGGCAACTAAATAAAGCAAACTACGGTGACTGAAACAGTGTATTTCTCTTATTTTATGATGTTAGATGTCATTCTTTTTCCTCAGAAGAATCCCAGTTATGCAACCACTTTCTTCTGACATTTAAGTCCAAACATGTTGCAGAGTTTGATCAACATCAGGTCAACAATCTCCTCTTCTTCTGATGGCTGTAAGAACAGAAAGCGTGATAAGAAGATACAACAATATTAAGACATTTTGGGATTACGAATAATAACTTACCTCATGATGTATCTGTTCTTGACTGAATGCCACAAGAATAACAGAGATGAAGAGGTTCAGCACCACAAAGGTCATGAACACAATGCAGGAACCAATAAGGAAAGCCCCGAGCACTGGATTGTAGTTCAGAACCTGGCAGATCAGAAGCAATGCATTTATAAAAGGGGTCATCTGTCATTGTCTACAGTCACAAAAGCCTTGTACTAACCTCTTCATAGTTGAAAATACCAAGCTGCAAGCTGACAATAGTTTGTGCAGCATCAAGCAGAGTCCGGTAAGAGTAAAGCTTCCACCCATACATCAGGTTGGACTGAAAAAAAGAAGATACTGCCTGTGAGTTAGTGCTTTCGAGTGCAGTCTATTTGACGAAACGCAGGGGTTTGTTGAAACTCCAGCAAAGTGTTTATGTTAAGCGTGGGAAAGCCCTCACAGCAATGGAGTAAGCCAAGAACATTATGGTCATGACCACCAGGAAGCCTGAAATATCAGTCCAAGCTCGCTGCAGTGTGGCCGTGATCATGTGCAGCTTCGGGTTGAGTCTCAGCAGGTGCCACAGTTTGACTGTAGCCAGCAGAACCAGAAAGGCAATCAGATACCCAAGCGCTGCATCTGCCTGGGCCGTCTCATGGAAACTGGCAAATCTGGACGCAAAAGAAAAAGAAGAAGCTCATGTTTAAAAACGTGCATTTAGTTTAAATTAGACCAATACAGTTTTTGATCTATGGAACAAGTGTCTTTCGTAGCAAATATTAAAAAAAAGAGAACATCTCTTACTGGTGTTTGTTGTTCTGATAAAAACTTATATCCCTCTTTCCCAGTAAAGTTCTCTTGATGAAGACAGACAGCGCACTCCAGCTGAGGATTATTATCGCCAACTCCAACAGGTTCCACTTTATCTTAAAATAAGACCATCTCTGGCTCCTCATTAGCTTTCCCTTTGAATAGAAAAATGGGTTCGTGTCAAACATATAGGTGAAATAAAAGTTATAATGTAACAAATATATTATACTGATGTACCTGAACAAACATATAGTAGATAATGAAGAGAAAATAAGCAATTTCAGAGGCCATGACAAAGACATGGAGGCCACCCGTTGACTGGTAAAGACGGACACTCTGAAGTTCACTGCGGAACTGGAAAGCCCCTGGATCCAAATAAAAGCACAAAAATCTAAGTTCTTGTTCAGCAACTCACAGTATTTAGGCTTCACCTGAAGGGCTGACCAATGGCTGTGGTTTCCAGCATCAGGGTAGCAATGCAGAAGAGGTTCACATTTGCGTTATACACAGTGAACTCAACAAAGATGGCTTGGGTGTACACGTCTAACCAGGTGCTGTTATGGAGGTACTTGAGGACTCTAGAAAAACGAGGATGAAACAGGATTAATGTTATGCTCTCCCATTTTGATGGGAGAACATAACTCCCATAACTCCTACTGTTCAAATATTTTAAAAATCTACCTTCTCGACCTCTGCAAGTCTGGCCCCAGATTGATGACAAAGCCGCCTCCTCGGTAGAGCATCACGCTGCCCCAGATGGGAAATGCCCTCAGCTCACTCTGAGATCGGTACACCCATGGACTGTGGGGGTTCAGTGATGTGTCATCTCCTACAGATAGTCTCCAAACTGGGCTATAGGAGCCCATGTCCTCTGACTCCCAGGAGTAAGGAGTGTGACAGTCTGGCACAGACTCCTGCATGGTACGGGCAACGCGACATGAGTTTTTCTGCACTCTCACCTGGCGGAGACGAGCGTTACCCACAAGCTTCGAGTTTCCATCCGTGATAAAACCTGTCAGTTGAGACGATGCACAAAAGAGCATTAACATAGGAAATTTACTTATTAAACAATGTTAGTTCTGCCTAATTGAAACTACTTTGTTAAAATAAAATCTCTTTGATATACAACCACATGTGCAAAAGACTGAAAGTAAAAAATTGCATGCTGCTTACACAGTGCGCCTCCAGGCAGAAAATGATTAGAAACAAGTCTAATTCCTTTATACGTAATCAAACATGGGCAAAATAAAGCTCCCACAAGTGACTGCTTGTAAACACAAACTGTCCAAACAAAAAACACAAGAGTGTTTTTTTTAACACTGTACCTGTTGTCTGTGGGATAGAAGTTCTGAATATGGGAACATGTTTTTTTATGTTCAATGTTCAAACGTTTTTATCTTCAAATATGTTTTAAAAAACATTTTTGTTTAACCACAGATGCAATAACCTCCAAGCTAAAGAACAGAGGGTCCAAACAGATTGGATCACCATTTATCTCAAAAGCCAGGATTTCTAATGGTATTGGGACACATTGGTGCAAACACCAAGGGCAACTTACACATCTGATAAACCACCAAAAATCTGGATAAGATACAGGTTTTACAACATGCATAAAGATAAAGATAGCACAGCATATTTTGGCAAGAAGTAAACAGCACACTGCATTCATTACAAAAGCATGACTCTGATACCAGAGCTTTGGCATGGGGCGCCAACTTCTGAGCAACTGAAAACATTTGTGTCTTATGAAACAAAAACATTTTTGGCAAAGAAAACCCAGGAATGTGGGCCAACCCTTATTTTAAGACAAGAATGAGACAACATTTCTGTTTAAAAATTACAAGAACCGGTCTTCTCAGTTCCCGGATGTTTATAGTGTGTCGTTTGTAAAAGACAAGGTGAATTCTTCACAGGGATAAAAGTAGACCCCTTTCTGCTTCTTTTATCATTTTTTTTAGGTATATCCTCATTTTCCAAATGTATTAATTCATTTTCAAAAGGAAGACAATCTGGTACATTAAACATCTGATATGTATTCTATGTTTAGTTGTACACAATAAATAGAACTATCCTTATGTGATCATTAGATTTACTTTTATCAAAATGCTGCACAACTAATTAGGAATTGAGGTTTTAATTTCTTTAAAACTTAGATTATTGACTTAATGCTGTACAATATATAGCCATGTTCAATAAATTGAAATATTATTTCAGAGGTTTAAATAAATAAGTACTTTTAGAATATATCCTAATCTAATTTAAAAAGATATTTTTTATTAGTTTTATGCAGAAAAAGATCATAATTAGCAGAAATAAAGGCTTAAAAAGTCTATATAATGCATTTGATTTAGTGAATTGAGTTACTAAAATAAATTAACTTTTCAATAATATAATTTCTTGAATGTGACTGCATGCTTAATAAGACACAATCATATTCAGAGGCATATTTGTAAGAGATTGTCTTTCAATTCCAAATATGTTTAGTTTTCTTACTGCATTAAGAAAAACAAAGCTTTACAAAAAAAAATTTGAAATAAGTCAGCCATTTTAAAAATCAACAGTACCAAAATCGATATTAAGAACTAATGAAGATACATAAATACACATTTTTCAGCTTTGTGTTTGAAAACATGGATGTTTCCAATTCCATCACAGCATAGTAACCTGGGTAATCTCCGTAAAGGTTGCTCAGTAAGGTAGTGTTTGCCCAGTTGAATATGTCCTGGATGCTCATGGTGTTGGAGATTCCTTTGCTGAAGGTTTGTCGAATGTGTCGGCTCAGAAAATAAGCGTTAGGATCCCTCTGACCGTACGCCACCAGAAGCAACACCCACATGAATCCCATGTAAGCTGCATCACAAACATCGTTTTACATCAGTGCAAGTCAAACTGTATTATTTTTATTATTAGCCTAACTAATATTGCTGCAATCAGTGTAACTCTACCAAAAATCTCCCTGATGAGTCCAAAAACTTTCTGCTCTTGAATTACGTTTTTCCTCATCCTCTCGATGTCAGTAGGAGGTGGTGGCTGGTAGAAACTACATGTGCTGTCTCTTCTAGCTACTTGCACTACATCAGGATCATCTGAGGGAGAAAATGCATACGGCGTACTGATATATTTAAAATAACTTTTTTGACATTAGTATTTTTTTTGTTTGTTTTAAAAATAACGAACACAAACCTGGATGAGTGAGCTTCTCGTCTATCTGAGGTTCTCCAAATTCTTCCTGGTCAACTTTCTTCAGAACGAGAGCAAAGAAGGCAGCAAAACCAAGAACCTGGGACAAACGATTTTCAAGCTTTACTTCAACAGCACTTAAAATAAGTTATTGTAAAAAACTTGTGCCTTAATGGTCAATAACTGTTAAATTGGTATTTTGTACATTTATTTATGATTTCTTGGTGTAGTGTATATTCACTTTGTCAATGACAGTGATTCTGTTGCCCCTTGTCTCAGAAGAATGCTCTTGCCTGTATGCAAAAATGACTGTAATAGTGTTGTAATATGCTATTTTATTGCTTTATTTTATATATTAATTAAGTTGGTACTAAACCGAATAACCTATTGGCTATTTCTTGAGAAAACTGAGAATTTAGTCAAACAGAAGTAAACCTTTTCTTTCAGTCTGCTCTGAATCTTGCTACTTACCTTTAGAGGCTGGGTGATAAAGAGACTCTCAAAGAAGGACACCACCATGGAAATAAGCCAGTTTATAGACTGGTCCTTCCCGTAAGTCAGCCCATACATCATAGTGAAGTATCCTGACACAGCACTGGTTGCAATGACCAAAGTCCACCCAACAAACACGAACCACCATGGCAGCCCTCCCTGGCTGCGCTTCTTTTCAGCGCTGCTGCCGATGCTTTCTTCAGGACTAGGGCTGCGGTTCAGCTGATCTCCATCCAGCAGGAACTCCAAGTGACTCTTCATTCCCTGGACTTGTTGCATGGCCCTGTTGTAGCTGCTGGAGTTTGGAAAACGGGAAGGTCCCAGTAGACGAAGCTCCTTCTCGACATGACGCAGCTGCTTGTACAAGTACCGACTGTTGTTGGTCTTCTTTTGAGCCTCATCAAAAGTCTCTTCTGGGCTCCCCCACAATCCGTTTTCTATAAAGAGTGACGGCATGAGGATGGTCAATTATATTTTAAGCAATGCACAATTTATTAAGTTAATAAGAACAAATTTCACCTTGTAGATTCACAGCACCCAAACTCAAGATCATGCTGTCTGCCTTGGAAATGTTTGCATAGAAATCCCCAGCCATTTTGTTCTGATGTCTAATGATGTCCTCCACCAGAGACAGCAGTGCGTTTATGTCTGCCTGCTGACCTGGATGGAGCTCAAAACGTGGCGGTGGACTCTTCATGGCCTTCGAGAGCGACTGTGCAATTCTCTTTATGTCCTAATGTAGACGACACCCAAAGTAGTTAACAGATACAGAAGAGACAGACTGCATCCATTAACGCTTAGGATTTCTATTGCTTCACCTTGATCACAGTGTCTGCAGTGATGTGCTTGATCTCTGTGGGAGGAGATGACGTCTGTGAGGGAGAAACTCTAACTTTGTTGCCCTGTTTTAGTTCTTCAGCTTTGGCAGCTTTCTCTCGAGGGCGAGTGTTTCTGAAGATGCTGACGATGAGCAGATTGATGGGGAACATGATGATGGAACTTTGAAATCCAACCATAACCTGCTGCCAGGTGAACTCAATGTGACCTGCAACATAACGGTAGGTTTTAAGTTTAGTCTAATTTCATACAGTAAGGCAACAGGTAAACCTTTTTACTAGGACTTTTAATCATTTTTTACCAGATTATGTAAAATGTTATGTTGGATCATGATTATGAAAAATGGAAAATGTGATTTCTTCCTGTTGCATGACTTAATTAACTTCTTTGAGCAGAGGAAACAAAGAGGACATAGAGAGAAAATGTAGAAAAATTAGGTTGAAGAATGGAAAGGATAATTATCACATCAATGACAAAAACAAAAAAAATAAAAAAAATATATGGAAAAAACGTTGGATATATTTTTCACATTTTGTCACATAACCACAGACTTTAATGTATTTCATTGGGATTTTATGTGGTAGAAAAACACAAAATAATGCATAATTGTAAAATGGAAGAAAAATAATCAATGATTTTCAGCTTTTCTTTTTTACCAATAAAAAATCGCAAAGGTGTGAAATGCATTTATATTCAGTTTGTTCATTCTTTAACACTGATTGAAATCCAGTGTAACCACATGGCTTCAGATGTCAACTCAGCAGGTTTTGTGTATTTTATTTACCTCTGTATAAATTCAGCTGTTCTGTGAATTTACAGAGGGTTGTTAGACAATATTAATGAGCAAACAGTATCAGGAAGACTGAAAAAGAAAACCAGCAAACATGTCAGGAATACTACCAAGCCATCATCCAAAAATAGAAAAGCATGACACAACGGCAAACCTACCAATACACGGCCGTCCACCTAAACTAACAGGCTAGACAAGAAAAGCAATAATCAACGAAGCAGACAGGAAGCCTGTGGCAACTACAAACACACCAAACTTTTCAGATTTGTATTTTGGAAACTGTAAAACATCTGCAGGTTAAACATTTACTGGTTTGCATGAATATAAGGTTCAGCAAAAAACAAAAAGATAAATATTTTTGAGATGTGTTTAAGGGATTATGAAAGACTGACAATAGATATAAAATGTTGCATACCTAAGTCCATGGTCTGCTCAGACGGGTCTGTGGGGACGCCCCAAAACATGATGCTCGTCAGCATGGTGCAGAGCAGAAGGGAAAAACAGCACGACACTCGCTGCACACGTGTGAATGTGCTGCAGGGAGGCCGGCTAATGACAGAGAACCAGATGTGCCCATCTTGAAAATCCTTGGCTGTCTTTGTAAAAAACAAGTTGCTGAAAAAGAAACAGTGGGTAGAAATGACAGCAACTCAAAACGTACAATTAATACGTAATGTTAGCTGTTTAATGCGGCTCTTACCTAAATCTCTTTAAATCGGACTCTGTTGCGACAGGAAAGACCTTGTCAAGCCAGCACTCAGCCATGTCTACAGCAAGCCAGGAGTTGCAGAGAAAGTGCCATTTCTGACCAGTTTCCAGATCCTGCACCATCACTTTATTCACATACCTGTACATTCGATTTAAAAGAATACTTAAAAAACTATTGCTTTTCAGCTAACTAAAGTAGAACAGCACACAGGATCTTCTCCCTTCTCACCAAGCAGGGTGGTCCCCTGAATTGTCGTGCCAGAGTCTTATGCTCTGCAGATCTCCAAGAGAAAAGTGTGTGGTCAACAGAAACATGTCCACCCCTCCCCTCTCAAACACAGGCTTTTCAGGGTCTGTCAGGTGGTGGGGCTCGCTTTCTCCCTCTGTTCCCAGTAGAGTTATGGTAACCTAAAACACAGGCAGTCAGTCAGGGTGAGAGTCTGAGAGGATTCAGTAATGCTTTCACCCTACCTGAGAGGAAGTGGATGCACTGTGACGATGTCCTGTGTTAACAGTAAGCATGTAGCGATATTCTGCCAGAGGGTCGTTGTCCTCAAGAACTGTTATTTTGACCTGCAAGTGGAAGGCAAGTAATAAATGTTGTTTTATAGTCAAATATATATTGGCAAATATATTCCCAATATATTTGTCAACTCGGCACAGTCGATATTTGACCGTGCTGAGTTGATATTTGAAAGGAAAAAAAAAACCGCCTGAGAATGACCTTGGTGGAATCCTGGATGTCTTTCCTGTGTGCCCATACCACCGCCAGCAGGTAAGCAGCAAAAATGGATCCCACAAAGCACACCACTACCGGATTATTAGCAAATGTTGCAAAGAGTTCGGCAGTGCGGGTAACGTCCACCAGGTTGGGCATGACAAAGAAGGAGCTGCCGAAGAATGTTAAGTGGTTACAGAGGCACTGAGTGACCAGCGGAGTGGTGAGGGGGCCGACCTGAGGGAACAAACAATACAAGCCTTCAGCTCTATACATTTATAAAGCAGTAACTGTGAACTGCGTTGTCTTTCTGCGCACCCTGCAGCCATCTTCGCTCCACGAGGATTTGGTTTCATTCCAGTATTTGCACTGAGCAGCAATGGAAGTCACAGTAACTGTGGCATTGACGGATTTGACGCCAGGGTCAACAATCGGCTTGACCAGAAGGAAATGAATTCCAGTTCCTGCTTTTCGGTCCTTGGGACTCAGGAGCCAGGTAAATTTTTCCTCTGTGTCAGAATGACAAACATTATTTTCTCAACTGAACAGACAGTAAGAACTGCTTAAAAACAATATCATCCTTTTATATCAATGCAAGTTGTCACATGTCTTGATTTTAGGACTTCAATGGGCAACAACAAGGCAGGATCTCTACTTTTTTGATTTTGTTTTAGTTAGTAGGTTGGCTCTTCTCTTAGTACTTATGTTTTACGTTTTACCATCAACAGAAGATTTGAAATATATGTAAAACAAAAAAAAAAAAATCACAATATGTGGCTTCAGTACCTTCATTTACATTCTCAAGTGGGAGCCGAGTCTTGGCCACATAGCTCTTCTCATGTGGGTAATCTTTATATCCAAGGAAAACCATGAAGGGCATGTCTTGAGATGGCTCCAGCTTTAGCACCAGGGTCACCTCTGGTGACGGTATGTCAATCATTAATGTGCTGAAATTGGCAAGGTCAAGGACTGTGCTGTTCTGCTGTCCAACGTCAAGTCTGGGCAGACGAATCTGAAATCCCAGAACACATATGCATAAAAAATATGGCTCCACAAATATTCTCCAAATTCAGTTTACAATAAAAAGATGTAGAAAGGTATGTGATGTGACCTCTATTTCCATAGGCAGGTTTTCAACAGGTATGACTGTGCTGTTCATTCTGGTGAAAGACAGCGAGGCCACAGTTCCTGTGATGTTTTCCTCCTTCCAAGCGAAAGGGTTTTTCTCAAAGCTCATCATCTAGACGCGTAGAGCATAATGATAGAAATCATTAAACGGTCAGATTTTGTTTACACTTGGGTTACTTTAGAGGCCGTCGACAAATCATAATTTATTTGGAAGTTGCCATAAATTCTGAAAGCACACTCACACAAATGTGGATACATGCAAAGAAAAAAATAGTCGTAATCAGAAAACAGAAGGTTGCCTGTATGTGACGGAGTTTTTCCATGACGGCTCTAATTGTGCAAGAGTAATACAGATGTATACTGTATCCTATAATGAGTTTAGACTATCAATTACGTTTTTTTATACTTGACTTTCTAAACTATTTTGAAAGGCTTTTGATAGTTCTCCAGACTTTCTGCTGTTTTGGAACTCCTTTTATGCCCAGTTCTTCTACCAGACCATGACGGGATATTATGCAGGAAAATAGAAAAGTGGAAAACTTGAGATAAAACATAAAAAAAAAAACACGTAAAACAG
Source organism: Micropoecilia bifurca (assembly GCA_903067075.1). NCBI lineage: Eukaryota > Metazoa > Chordata > Actinopteri > Cyprinodontiformes > Poeciliidae > Micropoecilia > Micropoecilia bifurca. Next base: position 56,706 of record CAEGAF010078889.1, read on the forward strand.
TCATATACAGTATCTGTAAAGTAACATCCAGCAAAAGCCTGACAACAGACCAGCAAGAGGCTTCCTCCATCAAACTGTGTTACCTCTGGCATTCTTCACAAATCTAACAAAAGGCATTGGGAGTAAACTTATGTCTTCCTGTCCTACTGAAATGTGTGTGTGAATGAAGCAAACGGATCTAGAGTCATACAAGTTAGTCCAAAAGCGCTCAATTTCTGAAGCAAAACTTGATAAACCTGCTGACCTGTGCCTGCAGAATAATTGCTCAGTCATTTCACAAAATTACAACAAAGCCCAAGACATTTCTACCAAATTTCAATAAGGACACCAATCAATGTCTTTTGGCGTTCCAGCTAAAAAAAAAAATAGATACAAAATGCTTTGTCTGATTATGACCTTGAGGTTGTGTTTGCATCTGCAAAATAACACTTTTCTACTTTTCTCCTGCGAGAGCACGCTTACTCTGATGTCTACTGACTCCCCCGGAGAGACAATGCCAGCTGGGAGTGAGGGAATGGAAAAGCTGGAGGAGCCTTTCTTCTGGACATTTATGTTCCGCGTCTGCATGTCATCTGAGGATATTCTTCATGAAACAGAGTAAATTAAGGAAAATCAAGACAGTATTTATTAATGTGAACTTTGTTGAGGTGCAATAACCTTTTACCTGTTGACATACAAACTGATCTGACCAGAATCGATGACCGCAGGCTTTGCATCCAACTGCTTGTTATTCAGCAAAGCACTCTGAAGATTGTTGATCCCAGCCAGTAGAAAATCTGAAACTTTTTTCTAAGTATGATAGTATGTCTGTCAGACACCACATGTAAGTGAAGTGAGTCATATACATGAATCTATGAAGACTTTGTTCATACGTTTGATGAAACATTCAGAATATTACTAGCAGCTTCAACTATTGGCGTAGCAGCTTGTAAAATATCTTCATCTCCATTTTCAGATGGCTTGATGGTCAAAGTCTTGAGGGAGGAGCTGAGGTTAACCAACAATGAACCAGCTTCTTCCTGCAGAAGGCATAAAGCAAACTATTATAAGCATGTGTAGCACAGAGTCAAGTCAAATTCAAAATGACACATTTAACAGTCCACAATAATGGGATGAGTGTCCGTTCTTTATATTTAGTTCAATCATCTAAACTCAGGGGGAAACTGCTTTCTATAAAAGGTATTAAAGGTTTTATACATTTTTAAGAGACCTTGATTTCAGGTGGTGTTGACATTAGGGTTAAACAAAGAAATCCTACATTTACTGACAAAAGTAATTCACTCTTTTGTGATATACATTGCCATAAACTAAAACCTAGTAAATCTGAGTGAACCCTAAAAGGCCATAGACTTAGCATTTAAATTTAGAAGATATGTTATCTAAAGGTACATGAGCTTTGAAATATCCTTGTAGGGTTTTTTTTGGTGAGGATGGATTCCTACCATCTTTGTCAAATGTTCAATAGACACCATTGCAAAACTATTCATATTCATTGCACCTTATTTCACTTTGACTCATTGCAACTCCAAACTTCAGTGTATTTCAATGGGATGTTATGTGACAGACTGATAAAGTAACGCATCATATGTAAATGAGATTAAAAGAGAATTGGATTTCTCACAAAATACAAATCTAAAAAGTATGGTTTGCACTTATGTTTAACTGCACTTACTCAAATCATTAATGGTTTAGATCAAATCAAATCCCTGTGTCAGAACGACCTCAACCAAAGTATTACTGAAATTGTGTGACTTAACTTTTTTTGAGTGAAAAGTCTGATTGAGATTGAATTATTTTGTAATGAAAAATCAAACATTTTTTTCTCAAGACTGTCCAAAGACATAACTCAAAAAGATATGCAGCTGTAGCAGTAAACAGTGGTTTATGGTGGATTTACTCTGAGGGACTTATAAAATATGCATATGCTAGATATTTTTAATTTCCTATTTATCCTTTTCCTCCACTTCTCAAGGGTGGAACACACAAAAAAAGGAAAATAGTTCAAAGAGTAAAAATTGGACACAGTAAACCAGGAACATCACATATACATCAAAACAATAATACTGTAATAATTTCATTTTTGTTTAACTGCACTGCTGACTGATTAATAAAATTTAGTAATAAACTTTGTACTCTAAGGTGGTCTACTGTACTTGAGCAGCAGGACTTAGTTCATCTGATATCTGTGTTAATCCAGCCACAGCCTCGGCCGTCACTTGAACTTCCCGAGTCGTGTTGCTAGGACTGTCCTGCAGAACTGCTGTCATCTTGGTCAACATTTGCTCACGGAGCTGCAACATTTAGACAACAAAAAGAAAGCATTAATAATATCAAACAAATTCTGAAGCTGGATTTTAATGTAATTGGGACCTTAGCTTTTGCATCCTTCTGATCTTGCCCAGTCTCTGAGTTCAGCATGTCCGAAACAGAAGTGAATACCTGTCCGATTGCCTCACCAGAGAGCAGACCCTGCTGCTCCATCTGGTCTACAGTGTCTTCCACTGCAGACTGCAGAGACGGTATGGAGGTGCTGGAGTTACTTTTCAATACCTTGGAAAAACATGCTCAGTTTATTCAATTAGTCAAGGCCATGGACGTCTGCACTCATGTTTAGTTGAAGGTTTCCCATTTATATTGGAAAACAACAAACCTGAGTTGCAACAGTTGCAGTAGCTGTTGTCTGTTGATTTTTTATTGTCACAACCACAGACACAACGTGACTGTTCTTCTCATCTCCCACAGGCAAGAAGATTGGTTTTACCACATTGGTATTACTACAACGCAAATGTTTTCCTTAAAGATAAATTAATTTGTATTAGCTGCTTTTATTTGTCAGTAATCCTATCTATTTGAACCTAAACAAAAAACACAAAAATGTCTCTTATGTACCATGTTGTAACAGTCTACTACCTTCTTGCAAACCTCTCCTTCATTTTCTATCAATAATATATTGTCATAATTTTGCTTAGCAACATATTTATCATTTATGTATTGAAGAATGATAAAACGACGGGCCACCTGTGTTGGTCTTGAAACAATAAATACAGCCTGTGGAGCAGAAAGATGTTGACTGGCAGGTAATTTCAAAAGCATCAAGCACAGTTCCCGAGTGTGGAGAGATGCTACATGTAGGGGCATCAGGAGCATCAGCAGGCGCTTCCGTTTCACGCCGTCGTGTTGGAATAACGTACTTGGCAAAACCAAGGATGTTTTCACCTAAAATGAAAAGAAACTGATGATAAAAGTCATCCTATATCTGAAAGGCATATTTGGCGTAAGCAATACCATAAGCAATCACGTTGATGTTGCGCTGCATGCTCCTCGAAAATTTTAGATATTGGCTGGAAACTGCGTATTCAGTGCTGCCATGTTGTTTTTCAACGGGAGGGCTTGTTCCTGCTTTGGTGTAGCATTCACTGAGATCACCCTGAGGAATAAAAAAGTTATTACTCATTTGTAAAAAGATGCTGAATTTTAGAAGTAATAAATTAAACTTGCCGTTAATGGTTTAGGATCTTGAATAAACCAAACTACATCTGGGCAAGTAGTAGCACAGCTGAGACTCAGCTTCGCATCATCTTCCAAGGTTAAGGAATCACAGTTGTCACAACTGCAAGCACCAAATGTGAATAGATTAACAAACTGGTAGAATAAGATAAAACTGTCAAAAATGAGCAAAATTGTTTGTAAGCAAACAACTTATTCAATATTTCCGAACCCTTTTACCTGATTGCGATGTCTCGAAATTCATTTATAGGAGCAACACTGATGCATTTAGATGCTTGGGCAACATCAACCCATTTCCTAAACCATGTTCTTTCCCTTGCAGTCAAAGTGTATTCAACGATTTCAAATGGATAGGGAAGACAATCATTTTCAATAATATGAGTTTTACCCCTTGTTGCATTTCTGCAAGAGCAGTTTCCTCCTGCAATGTAAAAGACAAAACAAAACAGTGTTATGGGGAAATAGAGAAAAAATAGCAACACAGATAAATCAAGCTAAATGTTAGGAGTGTTTTCTAAAACCTTTTGATCCAGAAAGCAGGTTATATGGCATATAAGAACAAATATCACATCCCACTTTCAAATACCTGCACACAGAAAGCCCTTATTATGGCTTTGTAGAGACCAGAGTATTTTTCTTTGTTAGGTGTGTAGATAGAAACAAAAATCTGTGGCATGTAAACAGTGCACCAAGCTTTCTGATCACCCTCTACAGATGAGGGTAGAGAGTGATGAAAAAGAAGGACCTGTGACGAATTTCATTATCTGCTGGTATGTTAACTCTAGAAACATTTCCTACTTTTTTTCCGAATAGAAACAAAAATGGAAATGAGATACCAACTGCAAACCTCACACTATATGACCAGTGATTAAAATGACCAAAACAACTAATGACTATTAGTTGCGGATGAAGGATCATTTAACTTACTACATTGCCACTCAAATATCAGTCCATTGCTGTTCAATGATTCGGCACCAATTACATTCAGCTCAACGGTCTGATTGCGGTCAACCTGCTTATCAGGAGAAGCCGTTATTTCCAAGCCACCTGGGATTTTAGAGTCTTCTTTCTGCAGATGAAAACAAAGCAACAAAAATATGTTTTTATATTTACCTAAAAAAAACATCTAGAAAGGATTGCCAGTGTTAAAACTAACTGAATTAAAACATACTGTATTTCCCTCTTGGCTAGACGAGTAATTCTGGCAAGCTTGAAGTATTTTCACTAAGTCCACTTCCAGCTGAGAAGTTGAAAGGACATTCACAGCTTGGACCTTCACTTGAAAAAGCTCTGTGTAGGAAAAAATATACATATTTAAGCTGAAATGATTTGCAACAGTTGTGTTTTTAATGAAAAATTCTTAAAGCATGCCTTCCAGTGGGCTTGAGAATGTGTAATTATACTGGCCGTTATGTCGCATGCTTCTGGTCTCAGTTAGCGTGTCTCTAAACCCAGTAAGATTAAAAAGCAGTTCCACTGGGGCTCCTCGCTCCAGTGACACACCGATTGTCAGATTGTGAGAGTCTGGACATGCATCCAACTCTGCCATCACTGAGGCCTGCAGGCCGACTACAGGCTCCAGCAGGCACAGCAGGATATCAGTGGACACGGGGTGAGGTGCGACTCCATTAGATGCTGCTACGGTCAGATTGTTGCAGCCGTGTTTAAGACTTTCCAATACAGTCCCCTCCAGCGTGATGTTGTGAGGTGTAATGCCAGAGTCCACTGACAAATTTGCAAGCTGACTGTCATCGCAATGAACTGTGTAGGAAACACTTGTACCTTATAGAATGGAGGGGGAAAAAAGACAGAAATTGATCAGGAGAATTCTTTAAAAATAAAAGTTAATTGCAAATATTGGTCTGCCCTTAAAAATGTTACTCAACTCTATTTACTTATATTGGTTATTTTACAAGACAAACAGGTCAAATTCATATCTAATTATACTCAGAAAACTAACTGTGAAAAACGACTCACCTGTTTCTAACATAAGCTGAATCTGAACAGGGCTGCCATAAAGTACGTTGCATTTGGCGCCATCTGTTGTCGCATTGCTGCCATAACACTTGACCGCTCTGAACTCTCCAATAGGCTCCTGGATTGTTATAGCTTTCTGAGCCGTGACGTGCCAGTCACTGGTAGTGCACTCAACCACAACGACAAACACACCAGGCTGCTGAAATCTGTGTGTGATGGAGGACTCCGTCCTGTGACACAAAGAAGAGACGGCTCTCTGAATGCCTTTATACGCTTCGAAGTGCATCTTAACAATGAATGTGAAGGTAGAAAGACACTTCATGGAGGAGAGGGGATATGCAACATCAACTTTTTATAAACATTACATCATGTTATAATTCTATTCCCTCGTCAAAAACTTTGTTCTCCTGTGTCAGTCTTTTAGGAGTGCTTAAGAGCTTGCTCATATAATGCACCACCAAAGCTCCTCCTTAATAACTAACTGTGGATATAAAGTGTCTGGGATACACAGTGTTACTTACTCTTCTGGATTGTATGGATCAATGATGTGGCCGTCTCCAGCTTCCACGGTGCAAGTTAAGCTTCCGTGAAATGGATGAAGCAGCCACTTCACAGTGATGGTGACGTTATCAACAACAGACGCCAGTTTAGGCATCAATAAGTGAAGTCCTGAAATGGTTCAACATAACCAACATTATCAAATAACTACTTCACAAGCATCATCAGGTCACATGCAATGATATGATGCTTTTACTTTTGAGAATACAATCTGTTCCGTGTTTCTCTGGTGTTTTATTTTTTCTTTGTAAAAGATGCCTCAACGTAAATAACCACCGATAAAAACACTGAATAAAAATAGATAGAATATGTAAAAGATCAACATCAGTGGAAGTGTGTGCATTGCATCTGACCATCTTTGCAGCGGTATTCCACAGAGAGATAGCTTCGCATCAGGGGACATGGCTCAGTCAAGGAGTTCAGATCCAGTGGAGCCTGGCAGGCCTGCAGTCCACGACAATGAGCTAAACAGATAATGTTGGAAAGCTGAGAATGGGACACAAAATGCTTACAGCATCAAAAAGCATAACTCTATATATAGATATATCTATCTCTCTCTCGATATATATCCATACAGACAGACAGAAAATAAATGTGTGTGTCTGTATAAATGTTACCAGCAAAATCAACGATTTGAACGTTCAAGCAGAAACATATTACAGACCATCTATTTAGCTCCTCCAGCAGGACTAAGATGTATCCAGAGATATTATATCTGAATCCATAAGCAAATTATTTTATTATTTACTGTTTAATATTTATCTTCAGAGTTTTTTCTTGCCTGTTAAGTAATTTTTTTAGATGTTTGCGAAGGATATACAATCCAAATACAAAATGCAATTTTTCTTTAAAAGAACTGCTGTTGATAATTGAGCTGCTAACACACAAAGTGTTTTAAAAATAAACTGTAGTCTACTTCACTACATAATTTTGTGTATTTTTTTTAATCCTCCTCGTAAATTTCTATCTATTTAAGAAAAAATAAATAAACATTTGAACTCTTGTACCTGTTACTGAATCTAGGACATTAATCCAGCTACATTCCTCCTGGGAGAATGCGGGTAAATCTGTGAAGTGGGATCGGCAATAGTGAATAGTTTTTCGCCCGTAGAAGGCATCCTCGATCTCTAAAACCTGGCCCGAACCACATTGCAGTGTCGCATTTTGGCCTTCACATGCAACTGTTCTACCAAAATCTGCAAAGAAAAAAATATGATACCATTTAGCATAAATTATTTTGGAACTACCAAGGCTGCAACCTGTCAGGAACTGAAAACTGCAAGAAAATCAAGGTGGTGTTAAATCATCATGCACTTAGACATTCCCAACCAAGAAGCTCAAATCTTAATGCCTTGTATTTGAAAAGCAAATTGAGTGAGGATTGGACCAGCAACCTGCCTACCTCCTGAGTCACTGTCACACATAGGCTCAGAAACAAGATTGACTGAAATTTAAAAGCGTCTTCACGAGTAACATAACCACAATGATGCGATTAATGTTTGGAGGAGTTGAGGTAATGCTGTTGAACCTAAAAAGATTCAATCAATTGAACATGGTGGTGGTAGCATCATGCTGTGGGTCTGCTTTGCCACCAGTTGTGCCGGTGCTTTTCAGAAAGAAGAAGAAAGACTTTCTCCAAAGTCTTAATTTTTTTAATTTATTTACTTTTTCAAAAAGAACAAAGTCATGCTGTTGCACTTCATAATTTCTTTTTTTAAAGAAAAAAGATATTTGAAGCTGTTTTCTGTCTAATCAATGCAGAAAGGTAAGAAAGGGTGGAGAAAATTAGGATTTTAAAACTCAAAATCAAAACAATACAGGTAAATACAAAAGCAACATACCAAATTGGCAGATGAAGTTCAGTTCCTGCGTACAATTTTCTGTGGCCGTCCACTGGAATCCTGTGTCTCTCGGGATGAATCCACATGACGCCCGGGCTTCTGGTAAGTTTACCCAGTTACTGTAGCTGACATCTGAACCATCCAGCCATGCAAGAGAACCTGGAAAAAAACAAACAAAAAAACCAACGGCAATTATTTAATCAAAGCTTGCATGTCAGTTTATGGAAAATTGGAAAATTCTACTAAAAACAAAAACAAATCTGGAGCTTGTACAAACTGATTCACTTCTAAAAGAAATTAAAGAGCACTCTGTAAATACAATTGTCAGTTTTGTCGAAAGAAGTTCAATAAAATGAGAATTGTCCCTCTTTTTACCTTTTGCTTATCTTATCCAAATGTGCCCGTCACTCCACATCGTCAGTGAATAAACACCAACAATGCTAATGATGCCTGCTGAGATTACAGCTGAAGTCATTGTGTTCAGATCTAAAGTATATAATCCACCCACATCATCAGTGAAGTGTTATTTATTGCTTTAATATTAAGCACACCGCAATCTGATGAAGACATTAATTCAGTTCAGCCAAGTATGAAAATATTAACTATCATATTAATGAACTTTTTAAACTTTAAAGCTCACTCATCCTCCTACCTTCAGTGGGCGAGACATCCAGTGTGAGGTTTGGAGATGCAGGTGCCAGCCCCAACCACCAATCCTTATCTGGCTCTAGGTGTGTTTGGAGGAACTGCTGCGTTTCATCATTCAAGATGAAGACCAGGTGTCCACCACCTCGCTCACACCATCCTTCAGCTCTCAAAAAGGAAAACTGCAGACCCACAAACTCATAGCAAGCTCCATCAAAGGCTGTCTGCTGTTTAGAGCATGAAATAACTTCTTCCAACTCAGCATAACAGCTGGAGGCGAGGAGGAAGATCACCAAAGTGTATGTGGTCAGAGAGACTTTGCCCATCTCTGTGCTCTGATCAGCTTCTATTGCAGCTCAGTGGCTTTTAAGGTTTCTGACGGCAGCACTTTGGACAAGGAGGGATACCCAGCTTTGTGGTCTGCCCATAATTCTTGAGCACAAATAAATAGCGCCCACACATGTATGAAAAGAGGTAAGGTTGCTCTGTCAATAAGTCCTGATTGCTCCTCTGCCTCCATGACTGACGGTGCCACAAGCTGCAGAGAGAGATAAGCTTCACATTCACAACAACCCTACTAATGAATCTCAATCTGGTAATTAAAATCTGGTTTGTTTATAGGGTTATTTTCCGAATGTAAAATTTAGAGTATCAATTTTCACTTCTATAAAGGGACATTTTGACTGCCTTTTTCTCCAGTCTGAGCAAGCAGACGGTAATATGGACAGACTGTATGCCCAGCTGTTTTCTTTGCCCCCAAAAAAGGAAAATACCAGGTTCAGATCATTCAGTGTAGCAAAATAAATCATGATAGACAATGCAATTTTCTGTTGCATGCCCTATTCCTCATGAATGTTCATTGTTGCATTAAAAAACACTTTTCTCCACCTTTGATCATGCCACAGTGTGGTAGCACATGAGATGAAGCACGTCCCCTCCACAACCCCTCATTTCTACCACTAGGATTTGAAAAGTTACTGCTGCAGCTTTGATTTAGTAAATAGATCCAATATTCCCTCCAAGTGCAAGACAACAAACAGAACATGTTTAAACACAAGATTTATTCAGGGTAAAGGCTCGGATCAGCATGCAGAAGGTCTCCTGGTGAAATTATACCACTAAATTTTTCATTCAGTTTTGTGCCAGGGTAAATGTGGTGATTGCCTTTCTTGCTCAGTTCCTGGGAATAACTATGAAGGGGCCCAGAGTCAAAGTATCACAAATATCATCTGAAAAACAAAAATATGAAGAGCAATGAAATATTGGATCATCAGTTGCCGTTTATAAACTAGCTCCAAATACGACTTGCCTTTAGATGTCAGTTTACTGCAAACACCTGTGCAACACTGACAAACACCATCAAGTCCATCCACATTCTTCCAGCTGAAATGCATACATGAACAGTTTATGCATTTGATCAGGAAGTAGTTTTGCCAGTTCTGCAATACTCAGGACTTAAAATTTACATTACCCTGTATACGGTACAAGCTACTGATTTTTAAAGAATAGGTGGGCAATTCATTTGTTTTAATCCAAGTGTAATGCACATTTCACTGCCAGGATATTCCTGATTTAACCAAGTCTGTATAGATGCTCAATTATTGAGGGCATGTTTGAAGTAGGGGAAAACCTAAAGGTCAATACAAGTTAGAATTGTATTAAAATGTTTTACACTTAGTTTGGGGTGGGGGAAGCCTCTTAATTCTCTAAGAGAAACTCACCTCGAATTAATGTAATTGCAGACCTTGTTTGTGGGGCTGCTCTTCCACAGTTGGCGTGTAGCCTTAACCTCACAAGTTACAAATATCTATGTAGTAGAAAGAGCCCATAAAATCTCCCATTTTATAGTTAACATTGTTAAAATATAACATTATACAAAATGCTTTACAGTGTTCCTCAAGTCATCTTGAAACAAGAAGGCATCAAACTGGAACTGAAGTGAATTGGTTGTCGATCTGGGTTTGAAGACTGAATTAAGACCTCCGTCTCTGGCATCAACAAAGCAGCTGAAGAACAAGCATTTCCAATGTAAGTCAACATCCAAGACAAGCCCCAAACCAGCTTAATGAAGTTTGTTACCCATGGTTTTCAATGAAGCAATATCTGGGTACTGATGTAGAGTCGGCCGTCAGAGTGGCAACACAGAGGTCAATGAAAAGTTTCCTTTGATCCGGACCAGAGTACGAAACCTCGAGGTGCAGTGGGTCACCAAGGTAAACAGTGTTTGAATACTTCTCAGCTGACCAGTCATCTGTATGCAAACGCAAAAGACAATCATTCCTGTCCCAGTCAGGAGAAAGTCATTAAGGAAGAAAATATAAATAAAATGCACACCAGTTTTCAGCTTCAGTGAAAAAGGCGAGCTTCCCATAGGAAACTCTGAGAAAATTGAAACAGATGGGGGGTGCTGCTGGACAGTGCTGCTCACAGTGTGAACCCTGCAAAACAAGTAGATTCAAAAATCTTCCTTTTCAGAGGGACCAAAAAGTACAGGGTACCTTTTATAATGACAAGAAACTGGAACAACAGCTCCAGTAGCTCTTGTGATGCCAAGAAAGCCAACGACTGGAGAGTGTATCAAGTTGTTTGAGTAGATCAAATAGTTGACAATTACCTAGAAATGAGGGAAGAAAGTGGCCAAAGTTAACATTTCACTTCAGATAGCCCATCATGATCTCAAAAGTGTGAGCAGCTTACCATTAATTTGGAGCCACAGTCCTGTAGGTCAGCTTCTATAACATATTCTCCATCACCAGCATCAACAGCTTGGCATCGTTTGTTCTTCCAGTACTTGGCATCTCCCAAAAATAGCTCTTGTGGGGACACTAGACGTCCATTGTTGTAGAAGTCAGCCTGGATGAAAATGATCATGGAAACCTCAGTACACTCCACTCGGACAGTAGTTTTGCCATCACGAGTTGGTCTGCTGGAGTCTTCCAGGCTAACAGTTTTATATTCCCTTCCTTCAGCATCAATCATTGGACCTTCTTTTAGAGGTCTAATGGCATCTGAGACTCTAAAAACTAAAGATATAATCAGCAGCAAAACTACAGAAAGAACTGCAAACCCCATTGTGGTCGTGACCTGTAGAAGAACATTCAGCTGGACCCACACAGTAAAGAGAAAAAGACATCACTCTCCTCAGAGGCATTTCACAACTAAATCACCTGGGGATAACAGCTGAAAGCAATCACTGATTAGTTAATGGAAGAGGAGTAATCTTTTATCGGGACAAGTTCATTATGTGCATTTATTATTTTTTAACATTTTTAAGGTATAAGTGAGATTAAAAAAAAATTGTTAGATTATTTTTTGTTAAGTGCAAATATTTTTTTTATTCTTGGAAGATGATAAAAACCAATGTTCGCAAATTGCTTTATTACTTTGTTATGGATATTTAATATACTTTACTGAGAAAATATTACTCTATTAAAGAAAAGCTAGCAAAGTTTTGGTTGGGTGAATAATGAAATAGTGTTGAGACAAAAGGGCTGAATAAAATCAGTGGAAGGAACAAGAAAAATTAGAAAATAGACATCATAAAGTTAATGTATGGGAGACACTCTTGGCCCAGTTGTCTAGCTCTTATAATTTGACTTTTGTTTTACTCTCTAAAACCCCTATGCTTCCCAATTTTGCCCTATAATAAATCAAGCTTGATGCCTAATATGTCTCTTGCATATATCACAATGTAGAAATAATCACATGGCCTGCCAGTGTTAATTATTTTATGTCCAAGTGGTGTAAATTTAATCTGTTTTCTATTATTCTGTGATCAATAATCAAAGTTATTTTAATACAAAAGCTCCTATTTTGACAGTGTGAAATTTATCAGCAAGCATACACTGTAAAACATGCAGGGAATTTGTGAATAAAAAATAATTCTAAGAATACTAATACATGATTTAAACTATCACCGCAGTCGCAGTTGCTGTGCGTAATATAAGCGCTCTAATTAGTCCACTAGGTGGCGGTAGTGCAGCTCTCGCGTTGAAGTTTAGTACGAGACAGTAAAGAACAAGAACAAACCCCGTCATTTTCCGGGGACGAAAATTGTTTTGGGGGACATGACTTATTGACAGGTGTGAGGTTATTTAAACGTCTCAAAAAGTGACGCTCCTTTGTCCACAATGTTGGCCTGTACTCGTCTCTGCAGCAGTACGATATTCAGCGCTTTCCGCACGAATCCGGTACATTAGATGTGGATTTGGGTCACATTTCAGACCCACCGTAACTTCCTGCGGTAGGTAACTCCCTCTCTGTGTCTCCCCCCCTCAGGTAGCTGCTGTCTGTCAGCTCCAGAGACGCTTTTCCTCGCAGACAGACGGAGAGGAGCGCATCGCCAGCCTACTGAAGGAGAAGTTTCCTCTGGCCTCCAAGCTCAAAGTGACGGATATATCAGGTGGACAAACTGTACAAGAGTGATTATTAGACCGGACAAGTTATTATGTGTTTTGTAGGGTGAAAGTTTGCTGTTATTGTTATTATTCCAGGTGATGTTTTTTTTTTTTCTTCAGGCATTATCCAAAACTGTCTAAATGGTCTACGTACCTAATATGGACATGTAAGGATGATAGGCTTGTATAAGTGAGGAAATTTGAACAATAGGGGTTTTTCAGAAGTAATCAAGCATGGAAAAATATTTTTTAAAAATGTGTTTTTGAAGAGCTGGTTCCCTGTCACAATTAGCCCCGAACATGTCGAATTTTTGAAATGAAACAAATTGTTTTAATGTTTGTTTTTACATAAAATGGACATGTCTTCGTCTGTGTACTGTCCGTCCAGTCATCCATCTGTTAAGCTATTCAGTGGCTCTTCCATCGATATATTGATACATCGATGCCCATTTACAGATGGAAGAAATTGCTCCAAACACAATACTGTCTGACGTGTTGTGTATAGTGGATCCACACTCAAAACTACATCAACCCACCCATCCTTCAATCCATTGCTGCAGTAATCATTGATTACAATCCATGTATTTTCTAAGATTCCTTAAGAATTAAACATTCTCCTTATCCATCAGGATAAACAAGAAGAAACTAGAAGAGCCCCAGCTTTGCAGATGACACTGTTGTTTGTGTAATCCGTCTCTGTGTGTTCAGGTGGCTGTGGGGCCATGTATGAGATCCATATAGAATCCAGCGAGTTCAAAGGAAAAAGAACTCTTCAACAACACCAGCTGGTCAATCAAGTAAGCTTACAGTGCACTATCTAATTAAATAGTTCATGAAAAGATGCTTCACAGTGTTATTCTTGTTTTAAGTTAGATGAATATGACATACAAAATGTACATCTGTCAATTTGAATCTATGTCAAACTATGGTCCCCATCTTCTTGACAGTTATGTCTGTCAACTCTCTAGAATTATTCCTATATTTTGTTAAAGTATTGAGCCTAAACACACTTTCCTTATGTTTTGATCAGAATTTCATTCACTATCTGAAATCTTCTGTCCCCCGCAGGCTCTGAAGGAGGAGATCCAAAGCATGCATGGCCTGCGAATCTTCACTAATATCCCAAAGTAGCAAAAAGATGGAACAATTCACTTCTGAACCACAAACCCTTTTTGCTTTTTCACCTAATAAGAATGTGCACAGTCATCAAATGTGGTATATCGTTTAGCAAATGCATTTTAACCAAAAAACAAAAAACAGTTGAGCCATCAGCAACAGAGATGTAGTTACATTTTCACAGTAATGTGAAATACATGTATAGTAAGGTAAGAGTAATTTTTTTTTATTTTTGTAAAGAATGAAATCTTCTTAAGATGTAAAACCAGTAACAGCTGTTATACGCACAACATGACCAAATGTATGGTCGTGATCAAGTTCCCTGTTAGGGGGGCTCTCAGGGTTGTTTGTGAAGCTAAGCTAGTGTTAGTCCTCACGAGTACCTGAAATCACCTACACTTGCTTTCTTTAAACTACCTTTCCAGCAATGTGATCACAATGTATGTACAGTTCACTTAAAAGTTGATCTGTTTTAAAATATTGTTTATCAGTGGGTTGTACACAAATCTTGGGCTTATGTTTTAAATGGGTCATGTAATAAAAATCAGCAGCTTTTCATGAGTATTTTTTTAAAAAAGAAATCTAAACATATCTAGTAGTACATATGAATATTATTATTGGTGTTACTATATGTTCCACTTTTTCGGACAGCACTGGAACAAAAAGCTGAACAACTGTGAAGTACGTTATCTCAGAAGATGCCTGGTGGAAATCAGCATATAAGATCCAAGATCCATTAGTTATAAGAGACACTAAAGTTTGAGTCACACACATGTGTGAGTTTTAACACATATTTTGGAGATTTTTCTCCTTACATTAACATTTATTCATATATATGTATATATATATATATATAATCAAGTTCTCTAATATGTTTCATGTGCAAAATGTATTGCACTACTGAAGTCTCATATGGCATTTTGAACTTATGTCTTTGGTCAACCTTGTCTTCTAGTTGGTCAAGTCAAGGTACATGACCTGAATTGAACTCAGTCTGCAAGTCAAATCATTGGCTATGAGAAATTGAAGAAATGCTGAAAAGCTGTTTGAAAGAGAAAAAAAAATCAAAATATCATGAGGAAATGCAAATAAGAACTATACAAAACTTGCTAAAATTGTTGGTTGATGTTTTATGGTCAGTCCATTAATAGTTGCACATTTTAAATTGTAGTTTATTCGTTTATTTCATGGCTTACTTTAATCAACACGTTTATATAAGTTATTTCTGCATATATTATGCAATTTATGTATTACAGTTGGTCAGTTTTGGTCACTTTTGCTTTGGAAAGGGGGAAAAGTTCGTTATTAATCTATAGCTTTGCTCTGTTGTCCACCAGTAGATGGCGCACCATTTACTTTAAGGCGGAGGATTAATGATTATTACGTGATTAAATATTTTTTCTTCGTTGCCAGAATAGTAAACTTTCGTGTCTTTTGTTGAAAACATAATAAAAACCGGAAGATTCGTTTTTATTATTTTTTTAATGTATGTTTGCACGCATAATTCAGCCTCCAACCCTGACTGAGCTCAGGAAAACAGCCTCTGTCTGCTTCTCTCCACATCACTGTGGAGAATCAACGGAGAGGGAGAGCAGCTGGACTTCGACATGGCTAAAGAAGGAGTAGATATGACAGAAGAAACCGAGTACATGATAGACAGAAATGCAGGTAAAGAGACGGTGAACGTGGAATCTACGTCCAACGCCAAAGAAATGCGAGCGGTGGTCCTGGCAGGTTTTGGAGGTCTGAACAAACTCCGGGTTACCAAGAAGGCAATGCCCGAACCTCAGGATGGTGAAGTGAAGATCCGCGTCAAAGCATGGTGATTATTAGAATAACGGCCAACATATTCTGATCTTAATTTATAGACGTTTTTGTGCTTTTGCATGATTTTTTTTAATTTATTTTTTAAAAATCTAACTCTGAAAGCCGAGCAGCATCTGATTATACAGAAATTCGCAGCCTTGAATCTACAGGTCTTTTTTTTTTCTTTAGCAAGAGCTTTTCTGGCTGAAGCCTGTTCATCATAAGCAAAACTCATCCCAACGTTTTCAACCTGATTCAGTCATTTCAAACTAAAATGCCACATTTTTCTTCTCCACTCTTGTAGAGCTGTGCTTGTATTTCTTGCAGAGCTTTTCTTATTTCCCACTGCAGCTAAGCCCCTTGCCAGTGCTGGCAGACAGACAAATGAAAGTGCATTTCATTTTTGTTCAGTGCAGCATATGTGAGGAATCTGGCCTTGTGTTCTCAGAGGATAAGCCTATGACTCACTGCTGATAATAATGAAAAAAGTAGCTGTGGGTAAGCCTTAAATCTTTTAGTAGCTCATTTTAAATATGTAATTTAACTCCTACTTGTGGACTGAGACCCTCCAAAGGCAAGTGTTCTTCATATAAGCATTAAATCCAGAGCATTATACATCAACAAACAACAAAATCTTTATTATTTTGTGTTGCAGTGGCTTGAATTTCCTGGATTTGATGGTACGTCAGGGGAATATTGATAATCCTCCAAAAACTCCCCTTGTTCCTGGATTTGAGTGCTGTGGAATAGTGGAGTCTGTGGCTGAAAACACACAGGGATTTGAGGTGGGGTTTGTGCAGCAGCTCCTAAATATATGCCACGTCGATAAAATCTACATATGACTCCGAAACAAAAGTTTGACCGGAAGAAGTTGTACAAATGCTTGCTTGACGTGTGCGCATGTTTCTCTCAGATAGGTGACAGAGTTATGGCGTTTATGAACTACAGTGCCTGGGCCGAGGTGGTTTGCACACCAGTGGATTTTGTTTACAAGATGCCAGACGACATGACGTTTACCGAGGCAGCAGCGTTCTCCCTGAACTTTGTGGCTGCGTATATGATGCTCTTTGAAGTCGCCAGTCTGCGGGAAGGAATGTCTGTGCTGGTTCACTCAGCTGGGGGTGCAGTGGTAAGTACAAAAGCCGTGAAGAAGTAAAATGGCAGTTCATTAAACAGCATTGGTGCTTTGGAAACTGAAAACACCTGCTCACTGAACGGATAAGCTGTGCTTGTTGAAAACATAGACAGATGCAGCCGTTCTAAAAATCACCCTACTGAATGTTTTTGCAAACAGACTATTACTTTGTGTGATAAATTCTGTGGCTTTATCTATTTCCAGACTTTGATCAATTCTAGGCTTTTATCCATTTCCAGACTTTGATGAATGCTTGTTGCTGTGATCATTTTCAGGGACAAGCAGTGGCTCAGTTATGCTCCACTGTACCTAATGTAACTGTGTTTGGGATCGCCTCTTGTTTCAAGCACACATCCATCAAAGACTCCGTGACACACCTTTTTGACAGAAACGCCGACTACATGCAAGAAGTGAAAAAGTAAGAATGCAGGATTTTATGTTAAATGTGTTGCGTCAGTTTGAAACTACGGTGGCTCAGGCAGCTGATGCGATAAGGTGGACTTTGCTGTGGGCAGAGGACTGCACGATGATGCAGATGCTACCGGTTGCCTTATTTGTGGTTGAGTGGCAGTGGTCCCCATGGCAACTACTGGCTGCGCTCAGAAAGCAGTGGCATTGTGCAGGTCTGGGTGCAGGTCTGCTTGTGGAACAGTTGAACCAATTAGGGCTGGGCAGTGATAAATATTACTATGTAATACATGCTGTCTCCTCGACCGCAAATTAACAAGGAGCTTCTGTGCAAGAGTCTGAGATCATCCCTTATTTCTGGATATATTGCGTCTAAGGAGTCCCTATTTGTCATAATCTTCTAAAAGTGATCTTAAGCATTATTCTCCATGCTGCCAAAGTTGTTCAAAATTTTCAGTGCAATATTTTCAGCATTTATTCCTAATCCCAGTCCAGTATTAGTTTGTTTTCAGGGTAATGTTTTGGTTTGGTACAGGGGAGGACATGTCAAGATTTATTTATTTATTTTCAACAAATACATTTTTAATCATCCAATTGATACAAAATTCACAACAGATCTCAGTAACAAACCAAGTAATCCACACATGAAAATATATATTTTTTGTAAGTTATGTATAATAAAGTGGAATGACACGGGGTCCCAAACAGAGAGTCAATAAAACTCTCAGTTTGTCTCAGAGGAAGAAGATAAAGCTGCTAGAATGACCCAGTCAACCACCTGACTTGAATCCAATTAAAAGCCCTTAGAAATAACTCAAGATCAAAATGCATAAAGCCGCCCCCAGAACCTTCGGGATCTAAACTTCTGACATTTAAAAAAAAAAATCAGATTCACTAGTTTCTGTTAATACTTGACCTACTAAGTATTCTGGCTTGATTCAAGGACTGAGCCAGTGTTAATTCTTGACAATTATGACAATGGAGCTGCTAGTAATAAAACTAGCAGCCCTTAATTAAATTTTAAAGTCTGCAGGTAAAACTTATAAATTGCACAATTATGCTCTTTGACAGTTATGAAACATTATTTTAGCACTAGCAAGTCAAAATTTTACAGTTCATTAATTGATGAGGTACCTTTCGGGTCCTTGGTCAGGTCTTTGCTATTTGCTTTTCTTAAACAGGTTATTGTTCTTCTTGTGTACATAATTCAGGCCTTAAATTTATCCTCCACATTTCTCACTTTTACATGTTGATGTTCAAGTACAACCACTAGACAAGACAGGCCAACAGACACCATGTAAAAACATCAAAATAAAACAGTCAATTACATAAAAAAATTTAATCTACAACTTGACAAGTGACCTCTCTCATGCTATGTCAGAAACCAATAAAAAAGATGGACTTTCAAAACAGTTTTAAAAATAGACAGTGACTGCTTAAGAAGTAAAAAAAAGAAGCTAAACAGAAAATGGGTGGAAAAGCAACCTATGTCCTAAGACAAACATAAAGGCTTAAAGGCTATCAAAAAATCTATTTTGATTATTCATTATGAATCAAAGTGTAAGGAAAAAACAAATAATGTGAAAGGTTTGTACTTCATTGAATATTTATGTTCTACATTAGAACACAAAAAAGATTCACAATAGCTTCAATAGGAGTGATTTTACACTTACACTTATTATCAGCATTGGTTGTGGATTAGTGTGCTTTTCATCTCTTTGGCCTTCACATTCTTCCCAGGATCAAGTACAAAGTTCAGTTAAATTGGTCGTTTTGCAAAAGGCATAAACCAGGAGAATCACAAGACCACCAGTCAGTTCTGCTAAGCAGGTGCTCCAAACTAAAGATCAAGAAGCAAGAAACTGTGGTCATTTTGTCCCTTATTTTATTTAATCTTCACTCCTTTAACAAGTTTCAAAAGTTTTATGTCTGCTAATAACATAATCAGCAGCCTTTTTGTAACTCAGTCTAATATGTTGTGGATACTGCATATCTAATTAATCTGTAGGCAGTGCTGAAAAGAAACGTGGGTTGTAGCCTGCAAGTTTTTTAGACCAAAAAACCCAAGAGAGTAAATAATCATAACTTTATGAATCCATGATTAGACGGAACATAAAGTCTCTCTGCAGGATGAATCACAGGCTGTATTTATGGACTCGGTCGTTTTTGCCCTTTTGTATTTAATCTTTGCTGCTATAAACAGAAGTTATGTAATCATATCTTAGCATAAAATAAAAAAATACTATGTAAAATCCATATTTTCACCTGTTTCGTTAGATACATTTTTCAACGTATGTTCAGAGAACGTATGTTTAACTGATAAGTGGTTCAAAGAAAATGAACCTGCAACTACATCTGCAATGTGACTAACTGTAATCTGGGATCTGTCACATAGGCATTTTTGATATAAGCATTTATATTATGAACCTGTCAAGAATTAAGGAGAAATGCAAATTGCAGTGTTTGTCAATGCTCAAATAGTTTGCTTCATTATGTTAAGATTTCTAACAGGCAGCTAAAACAAAAACACATTATTGTGCAACTTGACCTTAAATTTGCTACAAAACTGAACCCACCTGCTTTGAGCTAAAAAAATAAGAGTCCTTGCAACTTCTGAGCGATTGTGCAATTAGACAAACATGTTTACCCCTTCAGTATGATGGAGACTGTGCCCTCTTGGACTGCTTGGTCCTTTCATTGCTGCCTGTAGCTGTATTTTTCAACGAACGTCACTTTTGCTTCGATCAACAGGATCTCTCCAGATGGAGTTGACATTGTGCTGGACTGCCTGTGTGGAGAAAACACAGGGAAAAGCCTCAGTCTCCTGAAGCCACTGGGAACCTACATCCTATATGGTACGATAGGACAATGTTGGAGCATATTTAGCAAGTGTGATACATAAATATACATGTCTTTATCTGACTATAAATGCTAGCTTTACCAATATTGTTTGATTAAATTGATGTCGAAGTCAACCGAAAAACGCTTAGAGATATTTTTCTGGTGAATTTTGTTTCCATCAAGATGAGCTACACTGATAATCTCCTGTCATTTTCATCATGAGTGGAACCTAATGTGACGTTTTTATCAGATTTTTTTTTATGATTTTATGATTTATGATTTTTTTATTTTATAATCATCTTTCATATCTTGGAGTGATTAATGTGCACAGCAGTAATACTGGCTCCATGTACTCTTTAATCTTCAAATGTGATTAATTGTCTGTGTTAACTGATACAAAGGTCCTTTACTTCCTGTCAGGGCTCATGTATTCAGCTTAATCATTAGGAGATTCATTAACTTGTTCTGAACATGTAAAGGCATGTTTTCACTGACCTAAAGATCTGAGGTACTGATCCTCCCCTGTGCCTCACCGCTGACAGGGGTTAAAATTGCCTGTTGCTGACCGCTGTCCAGCATACTGAAACACTTTATTCTGGTTTTTACAGGTGCGTCAAATATGGTAACTGGAGAAACAAAGAGCTTCTTCAGCTTTGCAAAATCTGTGAGTCTGAGACTCAACGCATCCATATTGTAAAGAAACATCATTATGCATTTGTTCAAATCAGTATTGACCGTATATTGTGCATAAATAAGTATTTTCTGGTTCTTCTGTTCTATTTTATTCCTTAGTGGTGGCAGGTGGAAAAGGTGAATCCAATTAAACTTTATGAGGAGAACAAAGTCATAGCGGGATTCTCTCTCCTGAACCTTCTCTTCAAACAAGGAGGATGTAATCTCGTAAAATCAGCAATGGACAAACTCTTGAGTCTATATGAACAGAAGAAGATCAGGCCTGTCGTGGACTCGCTGTGGGCGCTGGAGGAGGTAAGAGGCTCTGATCTTTGTATCGCTGGTCAAACGGCATTGATGACTTGTCTGTGTCCTCATATTTTTTTTTCTCTCATGGGAAACGTATAATGTAGTGTTGTCGTTAAACACTGGCAAACAGCTCAGGCCATTCACTGTAACCATTGTCCATGAAGAATTTCATTAGAGGGCTGGATAGCGTGGGATGTTGTGTCAGGCCTCACTTGTTAGCATGGGTGGAAGAACAATTAATTGGACATTAGTTTACATGTTGACCATGGTAACCTTTCTTTCCTGACTCAAACACTGAGCAGGACGCATTTGAGTGGGTCAACGCAGAGAGGGGTTTTCCTCAGAATATGTCTAAGGGTTTCTAATTCTCTCGTCTGGTCTTCAGAAAAATACATTTATAATAATTTTAGAAAAACAATAAAATTCAATCAGCTTATAATTACCCAGGAAGTTACTAGTCACAAAAGTCCTAAAATCTTATGGTGTTTGTTCCTTTTCCTGAGAAAAGCAGCTGCCAAGCAGAAAAGGAGGGAAACATTTCCAACCTAATTTTGCCCCTGGCTTGGTTGTTGCTTTGCCATTTAACCACGGAAAATTTGTGGCACAGTGGCTGCAGACAAAGAGGCACACATTCAGTTGTGGGTGTGTAACTATAATGAGAAAACAAGATATGTCCTCCTTCTGCTACTCACATTTTCACTTTAATGAGGAGCAATGAGGTTAAACTGTGTGCTGCTTTGACAAGTTAGATGTGTTTTTGATGCAGAAACTGTTGGCGGACTCATTAGAGTAAAATGAAAAAATACATAAATTTTCTTTTTTTTATGCTTTACAACTTCCTACATGTGAACTTTTTACCTTGAACAATTCATTTAGGCATAGGAAACACTTAGTACCCACGCTCTGTTATTTTCAGGGTTAAACTTTTATTCATCTAAAATCTTTATAAAGTTAAAATTTGAAATGCTATTTTCAGTGCCTGTTATGAGTTAATACTTGAAACAATTTTCTTCTTTGTGCTGTTATCAAATGTATTTATTGACAGCAAATAAAGCACCCAAAAGCTTTGGTGAAAACAATTTTATATACAAGAATCCAAGCAGGCACCAGAGGGCTTAAGTGATGTCATCATGAATGTTGCAGAGTATTAGAGGCCGTTGATTGAGCATCTGATAGACAACCGAAATAATAAGCTTATCACTGGCCTGACACAAAATCCCCTCTATAGATTAATTAGACAGTAGTTTGATAAGAATTGCATTTTGATGGTTGCCTGAGGCCATGTTCACTTGTGGCATGCGATTTTTAAAATGTGCCATGGTTAGTGAACGAGAACGCTCCCAAAACTCTCATCATGCCTTTACGAAAACATGACTATTTTTTCCATCTTAAGAAATGTAACTCCAGAGCCTGATGTTGCCACCACCATCTTCCTCTGTGGCCACTTTGTTTTAGTTGTGATGTGCAGTACTATTTTCTTGTGGCAAAATTTGTTAAGATTATTATTAACGATTCTGAGCGATCATACTGTTGGTTGAATGCTTTTGTGGAAGAAAGAATTTCTGCTTTGCAGCCTACGGAGGAAACCACCGATTGTTCTCACATGTGGAACACAATCTGTTGGAATTTCTTTAGCTCTTTCAATGTTGCTGTCTGTTCGCGCTGGAGAAGTTTTCAACATGTCCATATATATACCTGTGGGAACCTGACTTAGTTGGAATTGCAATTCGTTATACTACAGAGTCAAACACAAGTGTTGGAAAAAATGAATGATCACTTTAAGATTATATCAACCAAAAAAACCAAGATTTATTTTTATTTACACAGACAGAATTTTAACCTGGACACCCAAATACATCCACAAAATTCAGCAAAGTTAGAGGACATATACAGAAATCACATAATTCCAGCTTCAGGATTTTTAAACCATTTTATCCAATACATCTGAAAATATTTTGCATATTTTATGTTCCCATATTCAGATTAAAGTGACAACTGTCCAAGATTGTTGATCATTGACTGTTTTTACCTTTGCATGGAGCAGACATGCAGCAGTAGTACCTGCTGCAGTTGCCTGTTTAGTTGCTGTTTTTCTGAGTCATATCATAATTTAACTATTAAAAACCTGGGCATCATTGCAATTTTTCATCTGAGTTGATACTGGTTTTGACTCAGTTTCAGAGCTTGATCACAATAAATATCAATTAATATACTTTAGATGGTAGATCTTAATCCTCCTCTGGTCTCTTTTCCTATTTCCTACAGTTCAAATAGACTTAGTTCATTTCAAAATCTATTTTATTTAAATATTTGAACACAGTTTGGAGAGTCAGTCAGTGGCTTTCAATCGTAGCTGCACTGAAATTGGAAATCAATGCTGCATTAGTCTGATTTCTCAGTTTTTAGTTTCTATTACTGCAGTGGGTGGAGATCTGTCACCACGTTACAGTAGAACTCTTGCAGGAGGAGAAGCCGTTCAACGTCAGAGGATGCAATCAATATAAATAGCCCAGTTTCAGAGCCCTACTATAGAAACATGCACTAGAAACAGCCTAGGCAGAAATAATGGCTACAGGAAATAAGTGTCAGATAGTCAAAACAAGTCTTTTCTCTGGTACTTACATCATTTTCAATGGAAATTTAATGACTTAGGAACCATATTTATTTGAAACGGTGGTATGACTTCAGTTATGATATTTTGCTACATGTAAAGAGGAGCCTAAAATGTAATTAATGAAATTTTTTGTTTGTTTTTAGGTGAAAGAAGCTATGCAGAGAATTCATGACAGAGGCAACATTGGAAAACTTATTCTGGATGTTGAGAAGTCTCCGACACCTTTGGTAAGAAATGAACTGAGAAGAGAACAGAAGACGAAAATAGGAATAACCTCATACAGGATGTAAAACACAGCAAAATTCTGATAGAGGAACTTGGCAAATGACTATGTAGTTGCCAAATGCTTATTTATAATATTATAAATAGTGTGTATTTGTGTACTAAATAGTGACACAATTGTATTTATTTATTTTGAGTACTCAACCATAAAGGCATTTGAAATAATCAAACAAGGTTGTTGCCAAAAGGCATTCTTCCGGTTTTAATTAGACATTTGATGAAAGTTTTTTCATGAGTTGTGTATTGTTTTAATGTCTCTGATATTGGTGTCAAACGTTTAGCAAAGGTCACAGCCGTAGGAGACAGGTGAATAGGATTTTATCATATTTTACAGTACCTCTTGTTTAATTTAAGAAACAAATCTTTATTAGAGAGCAGATGTGTAACCATTTGATGTCATCTCACATCTGTTTATCTCTGCCCAACATTACTATTTTACCACTAGATGGCCAATGACAGCACAGAGACCAGTGAAGCAGGAGAGGAAGAGGAGGAGCCCGAAGGAGATAATGACAGCAAGGAGCGCATGCCTTTCATTCATTAGAGTCGATCAGAGCCAGTACTGCTGACCTACAGACTGCATAGATTCACCACAGAGGAACTCAACCAGTGTATATATATGTCTGCATGTTCTGTGTGCATGTACGCATAAATGTGTGGATGTCTTTGTGCTTTTCTCTCTGTTACCTATTACTTGTTAGTAGATTTGGAAAAGAAGAAATATGACTTGTTTGTCTTTGGAGCAATTCTACTACAGTAACTTACTCTATATTGCTGTAATGTCAGTATTTCTGTGTGTTTTATAAATTATAAATTATCTGCCAACAGTACGCTAAATTAGCAAGTTTGGGAAAGCATACAAACTTGCTGAAGCAGTCATATTGATGCTTAGCACAGCATTTTTGTTAACAATAAAACTATTTGAAGTTGATCTAAGAATAGAAAAATATGACAGTTTATCTTAGTGTCTTAATACTAACCAATGATGAACAGGGATGTAAGCATTCGTCCCTGTTTAAAGTCCAAGTTTTTGCAACAAATTACGAGACCATGAAAAATCATTCCGATACTTCCTCCATATTTCCTGCTTATTTTAACTGGGATAGAAGGAAATCTGTCAGGGAAAATAAAAAAATATATATTTATATAAAACCACTACAATAACTTGATTGGGTAAAGCTACACCCACAAACATTTAGTGGAAGCACCTCTTGATTTTTATTTTACAATTTTAGTTGTCTTTGGTAGGACTCCATCATCACCCTACTTCTTGATCTAGCAATATTGCCCTGGAAAGTTATCAAAATCAATCAGAGTGTGAGGACATCTGTTGTTCACAGCCTTCCTTAAATAACCCAAAAGATTTCCCTGCACATTTGGTTCCAGACAATTGGAAAACTTTGATTTTCTTAAGATGTCGCTAGTCTTTTGTTAACTTTGATTAACAACTGAAGAACAAATCCCTGGTTCATCTTCAGATTTCACTTTTAGCATGGTCCAAAGTGACTGGTTTTCAGAACTGTTCAACAATTTTCTTCACCCTGACAAACTCCAATTTGTTGTGAAGAAAAGTTACTCCAGAGAATGATGTTGCCACCTCCATGATTTACAGTGGGTCAGCTGTTTTTGTACCAAACGCTAAGTTTTAGTACAGGAATTGTTGCCCAGAAATTTGTCCAGTCATGTTTTTTTACTGTGACATATTATAGAATGCTTATAAATGGCATCCTTCTTCTAACTGGTACATTTGCTGTGATTTCTTAGTGGATTTCTTTATAAACGTTCAACTAAAAGGATGCAAATGTGACGGAAATCCTACCAGGAGAAATGAACTCTTCTTAGACTAATCAGCAGATTGGAGGTGTTAACTCAAGATGTTAACTTGATCTTTAATTAAGAAGATGCTTCAAAAATATAGCAGTTTCAGGGGGCAGACACAAGGTTTGCAAATCTTTTTTTTTTGGTGGTGTTGTACATTTTCTCCTTTACCCATGTTTCTGTGTTAGTAAAAGTGTAAATGTTTTACATTCCAAAAGCCTCAACTTTTTAAATAGACCATATACTCTTTTGAAACCCACTGTATATCCTTTCCTCATAAAAGTAAAGTGCCAACAGGAAAGTCAGATTTGCACAATAGTTTTTACCTGATGAGCCATCCTTCATATATTAAAGGAGCACCAGTGCCTTTAAGCTACAAATTAGTGTCTTTAATAAGTCCACAGGTGAGGAAATATATCACAAACAAATGTATTTTATTTGAACTTAAAAAAAAATGGCAGAAATTTTTCAGATTTGCATAATGACTGATAATTTTTCGGAAGATAATGTTTGTCTGTTTGCGCAGTGTGCTGGTTGAATCCAAAATTACCTAGTTATCTTGAACGTGACTAAACTACGAAACTTGATAGAGTGTTACCCTTATTATTGAAACAGATTTGACACATTAAGGCTTAGTGTCACACATATTTATCTTGCAGAGAGAGAGCGATATTTACTGATCCTGAATTTTTATGAAGTAGCTAGTCAGACTGGAGTCGAAGGGCTGTGGAGTCTCCACTCTCCTTGTCTGACCAACATTGTTTACTGTTTGGTGCCTCACAACAAAAGTGCCGTAATACTTAGAGACTAACTATTTTTATTGTGAAAGCTAATGCAAGTTTGATCAGCACTGTACAATATATTACTGAAATATAAGAAGCGGTCTACAAGTTGTTCAAAGTCCTTCCTTGCCTGTTCAGGGGAGCGTCCTGGTTTTAGTTTCTACTGTAAGAAAAACCAAAACATATTTTATTACCCTTTTTAAGCAGCTCTGCATCGCACTGTATTTTTAAAAAAGTGGGTTGTCTAAATGATGCATTGTTTTAAAAAGGACCAGATTTTCTCCGCTCATTTTAGCATTTTAAATGCATCAGCTTTGCAACAAAATCAAAGTAATGAGTTCTGCAATTCTAGACGTTTTCATATCATTTCTAGAAATTGTATGAAAACATAGTTTGAAACTAGTTCACAGTTAAAGTGATGATGTCCTTTAGATTTTTCAACTAGGAAAAGATCTAAAACATTTTGCTGCCTTTAATGTCATGTCTATGTGAATGAGAGTGTTTGTGAATGACAGGATAGGTTTTTGTGTGTGTGTTATTGTATTTCCTTGTAAATGCTTTCAGAACTGTAGTGTATTTATAGCATTCTTTCTAAACAATGGTCATATATTTTTGTCACAGTTTTTGTGTATTTTCTTTGAGCACAGCTCTGTTTACTTGAATAAATATATCTACAAAGCATGGCATGATTGTGTTTGGACCTTTTTGCATTTTTAATAAAAACTGCAAACATGGTGTATATAAAACACACTATTTTCAGATTGTTTGTTTATTCAGAAGGAATAATAACTTCAACCAGAACATACACATTTATGATAATTGTGTCATGGCTCACACCAAATAATAGTAAGTCATCCTGTTCTGTCTGTATGGTAGTGGAAGAGTGAGGATTTTAAAAAAAATAGTACAATTGAATTCCAACAAACTCAAATACAGAATCATAAACTATATGTATTATTTCTTACTAGCTAAGTATTACATAAACGAAACTAGCATTTTGGCCATTAGTTTCAAAAACAAAGTAATTGTTTTGGATCAGAAACCACTCATCTCAGTTCCAGAGAAGATTTGTGTGCAGAACTGAAGCTGTCTACAAACATCCATTAGAGGAATGGGCCAAAATTCCAGCAAAATGATGTGAAGTTTTGAATGATGCCCCAAAAAATATACTCTTGTCAAACACTTTTAAGGTTAACAAATACTAAGGAAATGTATGTAAACCTCAGACTATGAAGAAAGATTAAAAAAAAAAAAGCTCCCTGCCACCCCTCCTCCTACCCCCGTCTTTTTCTAGTTTCACTCCAGACTGAGATACTGCTAGGTCTGTCCAAGGCTAAGAGAAATGGGGGGACACTGTAACAGTGAAGCGGTTCAATAAATGTCTGTTTAGTTTGCAAAATGCTGCTTAGAGCACCTTGTTCCAAGTAAATATTTATCTAAAAATAAACTAGACACAAGGAAATCATTCTTTGACACCACCCTCTCCTCCTCATGATGTTTTGACAAAAACAAACAGCACTGGAGCCAATGCAGAGAGAGAACCCAGACAGGCAGACAGAGGGACACTATATTAACCTGCCTGTGGGATATTTACTTCCATTCGCTGTAGCACAGGTTGTGCCCCAGAGTCTTGTACTCTAGGTTCCCCTGGCCTCAGACATGGCTCATCTGGTCCTG
Source organism: Micropoecilia bifurca (assembly GCA_903067075.1). NCBI lineage: Eukaryota > Metazoa > Chordata > Actinopteri > Cyprinodontiformes > Poeciliidae > Micropoecilia > Micropoecilia bifurca. The sequence goes on from CAEGAF010078889.1 coordinate 85,091, forward strand.
CCTGTCTTCCTTGCACTGAGTTTCTCTTTACTCTGCTGCAGCCGTCCGTCTCGCACAAGGAAAGCTGTTTCACCCCGGCAGTCTGGAGGTAGATGTGCATGTGCCACAGCTTTTGTAAAAGATGTTGTATGCATCAGTGTTTATCTGACGTGTTTGTTTTGTTTTGTCTTGCTTGGTTTTCTACGTGCAGCTGCAGAGGATGAGGATGTGAAAGCCCAGATTGAGAAGTTGTGGCAGGAGGTGAACTTACTGAAAGAGATGCAAGCGTTGCAGACAGGTAATGCTCTCACAAAATGCCTTCTTCACAGATGAGGTGGCTAAAAATCCATAGCTGCATTCAGAATTATGTATTTGCAATAAATGAGTGCCATGAATGTAATATTTCTATGACACAAGATGATTAGCACAAAAGTAAAGTTCTTGGTGTTCTCTGACACCAGTAGAGGGCAGCAGAACATACATAATTTATTAAATCATAAAGTCAATATCCAACTTCACATTGTATGTGAATAACATTTAGTTTAGATAATTTGAAAATGTTACTGATGATACAGGTTAGACATTGCAACAGCTTTGATTTTGTTAAATATCTTCACATCGCAATTACCTGCACTTCTAAAGTAACTTATTTCTCTTTTCAGTGTGTCTTCGGGGGATCAAAGCACACAGGAAGTGCTATCTTCTAAATGAGGAGCCCAAACATTACCATGAGGCAAACGAAGACTGCATCGCTCAGGGAGGAACCCTTGCGACACCACGAGATATGATGGAGAACAATGAGGTGAGGGACTACGCAAAGAGAAGCAGTCAAGGAATCAGGGACTTCTGGATCGGTGTGGCAGACATAGTGAAGGAAGGCCAGTATGTTGACGTCAACAGCATGCCAGTCAGCTTCTTCAACTGGGATCGTTCCAAGAAGCAGCCGACGGGGACAAAAAGAGAGAGCTGTGTTGTTCTTTCCCTGACTGCTCAGGGAAAGTGGTATGATGAGGTATGCCGCAGCCTGAAGAAGTATATCTGTGAATATATCATTCCCTGAAGGAGACAGGGGTCTGGCTGGTAATTTAAATACAGCTTTTGTGATTTTAACTAACTAATTGACCTTGTGCGGCAATTTTCTGTTTAGGATCCAAGGACTATAATGACTGAATATCATAAGAAAAAAAAGTAAACTAAATAAACAATCATGTAAAACTGTTTTGTCAGTACTTTATTTCTTTGGGATGAATTTATGCTGGTTTCAGGTGTGCAAAGTTAACTTGATCAATTTTTGTTAAATTAAAGTTTGTTGGTAAAAAAAAAACTTTACTTTTTTTAATTCTACTATCAGTGACCCTCCTATACATGCAAAAATGTTATATTTTTGGATAAAATTGTCAATCTATCCTCTTTTTACCCCATCTAAACACTCAAAAGGTGTCAAAATATGAAGATCAAAGGTTTAAGCAATTATGGAGATTGTTTATAAATTTCTTTCTCTTGATTTTTAAATTGGAAATCACTTTTATGGTCTTAAAAGTGCAGCAATAAATGTAAATATGTAAATGTAATCTCTGTGACATATTATGTCTTATTTGTCTTAGTTCAATGAATTAATCTCGTCTGCTTGCTCCTTGGACTGACTTATATTATCCTTTCCATATCTTATAACAGAAAGTCTTTGTTTTGGGGCAGTGAGTCCACCTTTTAACACTTGATCTGTATAGATAGTTAAATAAATACACAACAAATGGTAGATTCAATATAAATGCCTCGAGAATCCACATGACTGTTCTTTCCAACGTAGGGAGAGACATTAAATGGTGAGTGTGGTGTTTGTTCTCTTTATTCTTATATGGGTTATTTCTGGGCACTTCAGTTTTCCTACAAAAAAAAATATCCACTGTGACTGAACCCAGCGTTCATTTTAGGTTCAGTGTTATTGAGTGTGTGCATGTGTATGTGTATTTATTTCACTACTGTTAAAATGACTTCCCTTTGTGAAGTCTGTGCAGCAGATCTCCATCAAAACCAAAATAGTTCTGGTTAGGGTCGGGTGTTGGCATCACAATTAAAAACAGAACATTTTGGAAGAAATTTAAGAGGCCTGCCTTTGCACTGCCACAGTGTTTCCAACACTGGGTTTCAACATTTCGGTTGGAACCCAGTGTTCTGTTCTAACGCTGAAAATTTGTCACAATAGTAAGGTCAAGAAAAAATAGTTAATATCATGTGGAGTATTGTTATTACATTGACTAACATAAACTAACTCCCTTCGGTATGCTAGCATATAAACTAAAATTAGCTAAAATGCTGAGGTTAGCTTGAATTCTGTCAGTAGAATGTATCACCAGCATGTTGACTTACATTGACTTGCTTCATTTAATATGATAAACATAGCTAATAAATAAAAAATGAGCAAAAATACTTATTTTAGTTAGTAGGCTAATGTTAGCATGAGGGCTATCATTAGCATCTAGAGAGAATAGCATGTTGACTCTAGTAGGATGTGGGTTATCGGCATGTTAAACAAAGACATTTTAGTGTAAACCAAAAGGCTGAGGCTGGCTTAAATGCTGCCAGTAGCATGTTGATTTACGTTGACTTAATCCATTCAATATGATAAACATAACTAATAAATCAAAAATTTATGCTTATTTTAGGTACAAGGCTAATGTTAGTATCAGGGCTGTCACTAAAGCAGACTGTCACCACATGGTGAGCATACCTGTCGCAATAAGCAAATGAAAAAAATGGCATCATAAATTAAAGCAAGCTCAATAAATTAATCTATTTTCTCTTTTTTTTCTACCGAACATTATAGTCTTCAGTCTAGTGTTTTGGTCTCATTTAGATCTTTTCTTTAGAGAGACTAAATAATTCATTTTATTTGTTGTTGCTGTTGCTTTGTTTGTTTGTTTTGAATATTTAAAATATCTCCCAGTTACAGTGTTAAAAGTCCATTAGAAGTTAAAGATTATTTATTTCTGACTGTTTTTTTTGCATCATTATGCCGTTATTACTTGAACTGGGCCTCGAAACAGAAATATTATTGCAATAACCTCTGGAACAATTTATCTTCAAGCAAAATTTAACATTATGACCAGCCTAATGCTGACATCAATTTTTTAAAATGAAACTTAGTTCTTCATTTAAACTCCGAGTAATATTTTTTACTAAACACAATGGCATTGATTAATTACGAAAATATGACAATGGTGTGGTTAATCAGCCTGCCATGACAGAAAACACAATGTAATTTTTGCAATATTTGAAATAAACAACTAAAAAAAACGCGCGCGCGCACACACTTGTCGGCATTCACCAACGTCATCTCGTCCGCATACATCACGCACGCCCGTCTGGATGGAATGTGACGCCAAAAGCTCCTCCAGTGAAATCTCGCGGAGTAAAAACACCGGCCATTTTTCTCCATTTATAGCAGGACACTTTGTGCTTGAGTAATGTAACCGAGAGTGTTGTGATCACTTTAATAAGCCTACAACTTTTGGCTAAGTTTTATTTTGGTGCCTAAGCATTCAAACTTCCTGCAAACCGAACACAAACCATGTTTGTGTTTTCCGCCGCAAAGTTTTTTCGGTGACATCCGCGTCCGGATAGATGATTGTCTAAACTGTCGTACAAATGGAAATGGTGCCTAGCGAGGAGAACCAGTTCGTACCCAAAGAGGTGAGGGTTACTACAGGACTCCGACCTGCCCGGGGAGTCAAGCCTCTGGGTCCAGTCTGGTACTTTTGCAGGTCATGCTCATGAATAATGCGGCAACTTTGACGCCACTTTAAGAGTTTGTGATCTTGGGGGGTGTCGGGTTGTGGCTAACTCTCAGCTAGCAGTTAGCTTGACGTGACTTGAACGGCCTATATCATGACACTGCTAGCTGCTGCTAACAGCGGCTAATCTCGCTTCAGCTGAAACCGATTGAATTCGAAAAACGTTTGCAAACTGATATTTTGTTATCCACCTTGAATATTTTGATTTATAAATGTCAGAGACGTTTGACCGTGTTAAATGCTGTAGCTGACATTACGCTATCCGCTCAGACGGAGTTTCAAATTTGTCAACATTTAGTCAGCTAACTTGCATAACATTAGCAGGTGGCTAAAGTCGTTAGCTTTTATATCTTGCTTATTGCAGCAACAGTAATTTATGTTTTTAATTAAAAATGCAAGTCGAAATCACTTGAAATTGGTACATAAAGAAATTCCGTCAGTTCTCTTTTATTTACGTCCTCACTTTCATTTAGTCTCAGTTGACATATTTTGTATCCAGTAAGAGTTTTTTTATTTAGACTTTAAACTTTAATGTTTAAGAAATGTAATTCAGAATCATACACAAGGCATTTAAAAAATTGGGGGCGAATATATCGCCGTTTTGATGAGAGTGTACTAAATAAAGTGCCTTTTCTGTTTTTTATATTCCCAATTAACTCGGTATGTCTGTTGCTGCTTTCCGGAAAATGTGTTGTTTGCCTTGGTAGTTAGCAATCTGGGTTTCTGCACAGCCTTGGAAAAACTTCTAAGTTTTAGTCTTCAAAAGGGTTTAAATATGTTAAAAATGCTAGGCTGTATTTTAAATCACATTAAAGGATGGCATAAATTCATATATTCATTGGCTCTTCCAGTAACTTTTCCTGTACATTCAGCCTGCCCAGCAAAGCCATCAACTACTTATTTCTTAACTTATTTTAATATCTTAAGTTATTTTTAGCTTGCTTAAGTTGTTATATAAATAAAAAAGGGTTTACAGTAGTAGATTCACATAAGTTCTTTTTTGAAATATAAATCTTGTAGTTTGTAGATTTAAATAATACATTCAAATTAAAATAATAAAGCCACAATCATAAATCCTATATCTGATTTATCTGTATAGACATTATACTTGCTGTTTATAGCTTGTAAACAAATACCAAAAAACACACGAAGGGTATAAAAAAAATCTGGTTCATTGTTTAAAAGGAGGTCTAGATTTTCCTATTTTGTTGAATTATATAACATTTTATAGCATTCACGTCATAAATCTTTGGACTATTTCATGCTATAATTGCAATGTTATATTAAGACAATGTGTTGGCTCCATCCTGGTAAATTCATGTGTAAAGTGGATTTTCATTAATAAATCCAGGAAGTTGTTGTTTACCTGAAATATCTCAATGGACAGCTTGGTTTTTAAAAAAATAAGTTAATTTATGGATTTTGTCACTGAACCAAAATCTGACCTATATCTGCAGACGATAACACAGTTCAACTTTCACAATTCCTGACAAACAAAACTTTTGTTCCATCAAATAGCCTCCTATTAGTTTTCTTAGCCCAACTGTTTTGTAATGGCTGAGGTTCACTTCCTGTTTCCTATAGAAAAACAACGAGTTTCACTTTTTTCTAGCACTTAAATGGCTTCCAGTCCTCATTAGAGGACTTTGATATTCTTAGTCACTGTTCAGAACTGTTCATATCTCTATAATAGAGTAATAGAGATCCAAAAAAGTCATTGTTCTTTTTTGGCTCTATATTATAGATGGCATGATTCTTACCTCAGAATTGGTAGTTTTAGCAAATTTAAGCAAAGTTTTGTTTTAATGTAAATAAGCAATGTCTACTCTTCTCAGTGAACACAGAGGAGTGTTTTAGACATGGTGGTTTAACGAATGAGTGGCTACTCATATTATAGGAGCCAAATAACAGCTTAAACACAATATTCACTGCAGTAGCTTTCCAATATGAGGCTTCCAGATGCTTCCTCGGTTAAACTTAGCAGGTTTCTTCCAGAATTTCCATAACATTTTTTTGTTTGTTCAACTAGAGCTAGCCTGTTTTACTGTTTATTTAACACAGTTAAAATGAACTTAAATATGCATAGGTGACTAAGTATTTGAGAGAAAAAAAATTAACCAATTAGCTGATAGCAACCAGATTCTCTTTACAACCTTTTACTTAATTATGAATTTGACGTTATTTTACCTGTTGTTGTTATAAAGCTAATAAATGTTAGTCTTGTGGATTTTTGCAGTGTTTTTAACATCCCAATATGTGTTCATTGATGGAGGCATCACAGTGAATATTTCAGTTCTTAGGTCTGTAACACTGCTGCCAGTATTTTGTGCTAGCTGCGGTTTCATGTCTGCACCTTGTGATTATATCCATGGTAAAAATAACTTTTAATCTGATAATACACCCGCGTGTTGTCAGAAGCAGCTTCTTTATAGAACCGGTCAGTCACATTTTCCCAAGATCACAAACTCCACAAAGAGCGAATAGGAAAAACTGGAGTGATTTGAGAACATACCCATAATTACAACCCTTACATAATTTAAGCCCTTTATTTATTTGTAAACGTAAGCCTATAAACCTGCAACGTCTAGCCTGGGTTTGTTTGGAACATAATCATGAAGGTGTGTTTCCATCTTGTGCTGCTTCTTGTAAATGTATTCAATTGCTTTTAATCCCAACTGTGTCCACATGTCATTAGGGCTTGTTTTGGAGTTGCAGACAGAGTGTTGTTGATGAAATAAAGAGGATTTCGCAGGTCTGTGATGCAGCATGGTGTCGAGCAGATGCATGCAGCAGTGCATTAAGTATGTCAAATTTAAACAATTGTTCAAACGAAGGAAAGAATCGGTTTTAGTCAGCACTGATTCATCAATTATTAGAAACAAATTAGCAAGGAAGAGAATAGAAACAGTATCTGAACATTTGGAATTGAAACACATCTACAGCCAGGTCACCCTTTCAGTTTATTGTTGCTCAGTATTACTACTGTTAGTGGTTCACAAATGTTAATATATATCCTGCTGGAAACTTATAAACAATTTTTTTAGGATCAGGTTTGTAAGCTTGTCACGATAAGCAATAAATCAGTTATTTGCATAATAAATTAAAATGAACCTGATAATTTCCACTTGGACAACAATCATAAAAGAGTTACTCCCCTTTGATTTCATTGGAAAGCTAGCATTTTGAAAAATGCTGCAAACATTTTACACCCATTATAAAGCAATTAGTTTGGACTTTTTTGTTCAATACAAAAGTCCTACCTGACATTTTGCCTGTTTTCTCTGCCTAAGCTGAATGAACGATATATTTTGAAACACAATTTTGGATACATAATACATTTTAATTATTGTTTCAGTTATTTTGTTACTTTGTTTTAGAGATTTAAATGTTTTCCACTTACAGGATTAAATATTCTTTAGAAATTATTTTTTTTTATTTTAAGAGGATGTATAGATTAATATTCTACTACTATTTTTATTCTATTTTGTGAAAATGGTCTCAAAATGACAATATCATAATTTATCGCAATAAATTATGACAAAATTTATTGTGACAGGCCTACAGGTTATAGATTTAACTTGAATTTATGTTCCGTTTGCTTTGGTCCCTTTAGTTTAAATAAATTCACTCAGATCAAAAAAGGTAAAACTTCGATTAGCGCTCTATTGTCCATAAAGGAAAATTAAAGTCTTTGCATGTTGGCTGAGAGATTTTGTCTCTTGTCTTTAGACTTTAAATCACCTGAGCTTGCCACGACAAAATATTAAAACAACGCAAGATGTTTTGTCAGCAGTATAACTGGTTTCCTCTCGAAACACCTGTTCCACTTGAAAAACAAATTACAGTGTGTGTGTTTTACAGCAGAATCGAGCATGAGTCAGCGGTTGTGTTATACCCAGAAGTGTCGCTCGCTGTCCTGGCAGGAAGTTCTTCTTGCGCTGGAATGTTTCCTAACATTTTGGATGCAGTTTTGATGAATTAATCTGTTCTATACAATGCCAGAAAGGCTACAGGGAGTACAAAAACTACACTTCTGTTTGATTTTCAGATACATAATGCAGCTGAGGAGCCCAGAGTGCTGTGCATAATTCAAGACACGACCAGCGCGAAGACGGTCAACGAGAGGCTGACCCTCAACCTGCCCGCTTCCACCACTCTCTCCAAACTTTACCAGGACGTTGCCCATAAAGCCGGATATGTGAATGGCTCTTTTGACCTGGCCTGGGGGAACGCTCAGAACATGGTGAGACGCATCGGATGATTTTCATTACACTGGTGTGACAGTGAGATGCATAAATGTGGGGGAGGAGTTTCAGCCAAACTTTCCTTTGCTAAACTGGTGCTAGAGCTTTCTGAGTATCAGCTCTTTGTGTTTCCGCCACCAAAGCATCAGCTCTGGCACCAGAATAACTTTTCTCAACACAAGTGCAAACGCTTAGCTAGGCTACAGGAAACAACAGCTTTCATCAAGAATTCACAGACGCCGTAAGAATAAGTCATCTTTAGCTGTGGAAAAGCTGATCTATTGATGTGACCCATAATAAATCTTAATCGTCACAATGTGTGGCTGTTTTTCCAACTTGTTTCTTAAACCTGTCTGTTGTTGATCTCTTAACATTGCTAGGCAGCATCTGTAGAACCTCCTCTAAACACGATGTTTATTTTGCTGTCGGTATGGGTGAGCTGCTCAAGACTGAAGAATCCAGAAACAATCCACACACTATGTTAATAATTTAAGGTGGTGATATCATGGAAAACTGATGCTCCACACCCACTGCAGCATGGCAACACACGTAGGAGCTCCACCCCTCACCCTTCCTTTACATAAGAGCTCCACATCTGTCTTAAAGCAGATCATGAAACTCCTGGAACATTTCAGAATTTAATATAAAAAGTCAGATTACACTGCTTTGTTGTGCACATCAATACAGACCACAAGCAAAGGGATTTTTGTACTGAGACTGGAAAATTGCATACATTTTAAAAATGTCTATTTTAATAAGTTTAATAATTTTCTTAACTTTATTTGTAAGCCCTATGCCTAAATGTTTGTATGCGACAGGATTTTATTGCAGCTTCCTGCCTGACGTCGCTTGTTGCACAATGAGCCACATTTGTGTAGCACGTCGTCAACTTACTTAGGAAAAGTTTTATAAAGCTTTTTGAAATATTTATCCTAAAACAAATTAGGAATTGCAGCAAATAAAGCATGTTTTTTCTGCCTTATTCACCTGAATGTATCAAAAATAACCAGGGTCATTTATGGTTTATTTTTAACCTTAGCAGATTTGAGTATGCTCAGTGTTTTTAAAGTATTTTGCTCTGAATAATAGAGACTCTCCCCTGTTTGTGCCTCCTGATGTGCAATACTTTACTGATGACACATCATCTGGACCATCTGGACAGTGGCACTAAATTATAACCTCATCAAAACTGCAAATGGACGTTTTCATTCTCTTTTGTGCCATTAAAGTTAAAAAATTCAGTTTGCCTTTGTACTGCTCTCTGCTACAAAAAAATCATCTTTTAAAAAGTCCAAGTAAACAGTGGAAATAACTTATTTAAATCCTTAAACTATAAAACAAAACACAGTCAAGGTCCTGCCTCGGTGAAGAGTGTGTTCAGTTGTTTTCTGTACATTATACTACCTTTTCTTAAATAAGTCCAAGCTAATCCTGTTGCTGACCCAGGCCAAAGCCCAAGCGCTGTGCCTGTAGTTATCTCACTGAGTAGGTCAGTGGATTAAGCCATTGCCTCTGCTGCTGCACTTGCTCGCTCATCCTCAGCTCGTCTTCTCGAAGTTTGCTTGTTGGTGCTCCTCACATGTTGGCTACAAACTGCTTCCTTTGCACACATCAAGACAGGAAGTTTGTAGGAAATGAATTTAAAGGAAGTCTGACCACTGTAAGTGTGCTATTTATTAAGCTTGTAAAAGACCTTTTAGTGTTGGATTTATTAACTTGGGTTTTTGTTTCACTTCCTTCCCTCAAGGCACCGCTGGAGCACAACAGTGAGATGTCCCTCTCTGATTCTAGCTTTGAGCCTGGCGGTAAGAAGAATTTTCTCCAGCTTACAGACAAAGATGGAGAGCAACCACAGATTGCGTCGGTAAGGTTAAAAGAAAACATATTTGTAGTGTCGCGTCTTTTTAAGTTTGATTTATTTATTTAAATTGGAAAGACTGTGAACTTTCTTCCCAGTTTGAGTTTTATTTTCTTAAATTTCCATGGTGTTTGTGCTTTCAGGATGAGTCAGGAGCAGCAGATAGCAGCGGGCTGGATGACAGCTCCCAGGAGCGGTTTATCGGCCCCCTGCAAAGAGACGGCAGCGCCGGCGGCAGCGGTGACTACAGCAGCCCATCGTACTCCTACTCATCCATCCTCAGCAAATCTGACACCGGTAAGCGTCGGCATCTGGCAAAGGTCTAACATGTTTCTTTCATGACTTGTCGCACGCATCGTCTTTTATCTCTTTGTCCGCCCTCAGGTTATGTTGGGTTGGTTAACCAAGCAATGACCTGCTATTTGAACAGTCTCCTCCAAACACTGTTTATGACTCCTGAGTTCAGAAATGCGCTCTACAAGTAAGGAACCATGGTTTGATCTGTTTTTTTTTTAATGTAGCTAGCGAGACACAGAGCTGAAAACCTTTCACGTCTTTTCTACTTTAGTTGGGAGTTTGAGGAATCCGAGGAGGATCCCGTCACCAGCATCCCCTACCAGCTGCAAAGGCTCTTTGTTCTGCTGCAGACCAGTAAGAAGCGGGCGATTGAGACGACTGATGTAACTCGGAGCTTCGGGTGGGATAGCAGTGAGGGTGAGTTTTTGTGCTCCCGTGTGACTTTAATCACATGTGTTGGTTTGCAAGTGAAAGAAACATGTGCTTCTCGTGCTCCAGTCTTAAATATCCTTTTTTTTTTATTTTTTATGGATTTGTTTTTCAGCCTGGCAGCAGCATGACGTCCAGGAACTGTGCAGGGTCATGTTCGATGCCCTGGAGCAGAAGTGGAAGCAGACAGAACAGGTAGGAGAGTGTTTACTCAGTTGTTGTTAACAAAACACGACGCCAACAGCTCCAGACCTTAGATTCAAAATAAACTATGGAAAAATTGCAACTTGCAAACAATCCTTGGGTTTGGGCTTTTGTTTAAAGTCTGGAGATGCAGAGTATTGCACCAGCACATAGACTGATGTGGGAATTTACAGGCATGCCATGAAATAACTCTTCTATAACAGAAAACGAGAATAGACGGATTGTAGAACTGAGAAGTAGTTTATAATGCTGATCTATACAGAGATTTTATGACTTACAGCTTTGTTTGTTCCTTGGTGTTGGGGGGGGGGGGGGGGAAATGGTGTAATACCTCTTTACAGCTAATTTATGATTACATCAGCAGATAATCCTGTTGGGAATCAAGACACCACAGTTACACAATGTCAACCAAAAAAGTTAAAATGAAGAACTGTAACACCAGAAAAATATCAGTTATTAATTGTGCATTACATTTTATCAAATAAGGATGATTAGATTTGTTGTTTCCAACATTTGTTCTGATCTTAATACTAGGACTAAAACATAATTATTTAGAAATACTTTTGAGGACCTTATGTGTCTCAAAAGGTCCTCAAAAGTACCTTTTGAGACACAAAAGGTACTTTTTTGTCTTATAACATCAGCTTGTTATAAGACAAGTATAACAAGCTGACGTCAGCTCATCGGTTAGTTGGGCTATCTGCTCAAGTAGCCAGCCGGCATCTGGCTGCAAACCCGTTGCCCTTAATAAAAGACATAAATGGGGATTATTTAGTTTTCTCCACAATGACTGCTTCTGTTTTTTTTTTTGCAACTGGGAGTATTTCCAGACAGGCGAGTTTGTGTTGCATCATCCCATGCCAATAAAGTGCTGGACTGACTGCAGTTCTGGTTGTATGGAAGAACTGCTGGTCAGCTGTCTGAAAGAGCTTCAACTTTTCTTCCCTCACTCATGAGAGAGAGAGAAATTCAGGTGTTTCAAAAATACTTCCAGTTGCAAAAGTTGTGATGTGGAAACTACCCTCGGTTGGGTGACGTTCTTTTAAACTTATAATCTGCGAGCTGCAAACAGCGTGTCTGTTCAGCAGATCTTGAAAACCATTACTACATTTATTTATTTATTATTTTTTTTATTGAGTTTACTAACGTCAAAGTAACAAATAAGTGGCTTAAATAATAGCTTCAACTGCAATATTTACTTTATGACATTTAAGCAGCAGTAGGGGTAACTATTAGTTTTCTGTTTTTAAATTGAATGCAGTTGGATAATATACATTATTTTTATGACATTTGTTAAACCTTTGTGTAAATTCCAAGACTTGATGTAACCTTTTTACGAAAGGCTCTCACACTGGCTCATACCTGGTCCATGTACAAACCAAGCGTTTTATGTTCCGAGTTAATTTGGTCAAAGCATTCTTCAAATCTATCAGGCTACTTCACACGTCAGTGCTGTCCTTTTCTTTGCATTATAATGTAGCTCAGAATTTAATATTGTTAGGGAGAAATAATGCCTCTGCATATCCTCAGGCTGATCTGATCAACCAGCTGTACCAGGGAAAGCTGAAGGATTATGTGCGTTGTTTAGAGTGTGGATATGAGAGCTGGAGAATCGACACTTACCTGGACATCCCTCTTGTGATCAGACCCTTTGGAGCCAGTCAGGCCTATGGAAGTGTGGTGGGTTTTTCTTGTCAACACTCCAGATACTTCTGCTACTTAAAGCTCATTTTGATACAAGTCATAACCGTTTAATTTTTCAACTTTAATCTCAATTTAATCGATGCAATTCTTATGCTGTTGCAGGAAGAAGCTTTGCAGGCATTCATCCAACCAGAAACCTTGGACGGCCCCAACCAGTACTTCTGTGAGCGCTGCAAAAAGAAATGTGATGCCCGAAAGGTGAGCAAAGTGAAAAGGTGGAGCGGTGATGGAAAGGAATACAGTGTTCTGCAGCTGAACTCATCTGATGCTTTTTTTTTTCTAACCCAGGGTCTGAGGTTTCTGCACTTCCCCTACCTGCTGACGCTGCAGCTGAAAAGGTTTGATTTTGACTACACCACTATGCATCGCATCAAGCTTAACGACCGCATGACTTTCCCCGAGGAGCTCGACATGAGCCCGTTCATCGATGTGGAAGACGAGGTGAGAGCAGCCGTCACTCTCGACGATTCAGATTAGATTAATGGCCCCTCAGCACCGTGAACATTATGGTGATGAACCAAAATGTGATTACTTCCTTGACGCATGTGATGAGGAACGTGATGTAACAGTAATTCAAAGATATTTTGTGCATCTCTTGGCATGACCCAATTTTTCTACTTTTATTTTTCCTCGAAATCTCCACCGCGAGTCACACGGAAAAAGTAAATGTTCATGTCGCTTGTGGCGGGAAGAAATTGGAAAGGAATCCTTTCATTTTAATGTCTTTCCCTTTGTGAGAGGGCTACTGGTGTTTAGCCTATAGAAACTCTGGAGTCTAAATTGGACCTTCTGAAGACAGATTTACTCGCTGCTGATGGTGATGTGGTAAAATATTTGGAGCTTTTGGAGGTGGAAACCTCAGACAAGTACAGCTTGTCAGGATGCGTAGCTCTGTTTATAGTTTGCACCTCTTCCAGCTTTGCCATGTTCTTTCTGAACCTTGGCTGGTAGAGCTGATTGTGGCCACGTGAGAGTGATTGTGATTTATATCCTGTCATAGACGTCTATTAAACCATCCCACAATGATTTGTGCATGCCAACCTTTGGACCGTGGCTAGCACTCTGCTTTGATGTTTCCTTTTAAGCTTTGAACTCTTTTTACAGTGCTGCTGTCTTATCTAGCTAAACACACTGCTGTGTGCTTTTGGTTTTGTCTCTCTAAACCAGAACATCAGCACATAAATACTGGTGGGAAAAAAACTCACTTTTTTTGTTAAACCTCCATTATTCTTTTGAATAGAAGTCACCTCAGACAGAGAGCTGCACTGATAGCGGAGCAGAGAATGAAGGCAGTTGCCACAGTGACCAAATGAGCAATGATTTTTCCACTGATGACTGTGTGGATGAGGGCATCTGCTTGGACAGCACCAGTAGCACAGAAAGGGCATTGAAGCCAAAGGTAACTATCTCTCTTGTCTTTCAATAGATATCTCCTTCTTTATCTGCTTGGGTTGGGAGGTCTGGGAGGATGGGATTGTAGCCAAAGACATTTTTTAGTATAAAAAGGTTTATTTAAAAAGATTAATTTAAAGAAATAGATGCCATCTGGAATCTTGCATCTTTTTGTCTATTTTAGTAAAGCTGTTTATCCTGCATTACATTATTAAAGTTGTCTGTTTTCATCCACAAACCAAGAGTGTTACTTCTATCAAGATATATTGAGGTTTTAGGAAGAGGTAAACATTTTTTGTCGTAACATTCCTAAAATGTAAAGAACTTTTAATATTACTGTTTTAAATATAGAGCAGCATTCCCCTCCCCTACTTATTGCTGCATTCTCCTGCTCAGCAGGCTGGACAAAGGATCCAAAAAAGAGCAATCCGACTGTTAGAAAATGTTTCTCATCGTAGAAAATGTGGGCAATCATTGTGGGGAGCTGGGTGGCATTCATCACTTTGAAACTCTCCACCTTTAGCTTTAACGTTGCATTATCTAATTTAAAGTGACAAAACATTTAACATACCAACAAAATCAATAAGATAATGTTACGCGAACATTTTTTTTACATGAGGTTATCAAAGCGTAAGAATCACATTTTGACCCACAAACATAAACGTAACCACAGAAGTTATACTTTTGTTTAGGCTTTGCATGCCACACACACAATATAGTGAAAATACAAGCATAAACTCATTATTTGCATATCCAAAGGGATTACAAGGTAATTTTTGCTTTATGTTTGAGTTTCCTTAGTAAAATATTATAAATGGTAGAAATATGCTGATTTATTAGTTCTCTCAAAAACACAAAAGAGCCCATAGATTTCAGAGTTTGATGAAGGGTTTTATGTTGCATACAAGTTGAAAGAATAAGCAAATCAGTGAATAGAGCTTTAGACTTTTTTACTTTAAGTCTCGTCATTCGCAGCAAGCGTGTTGAGAGCATCGGTCTTTTGTTGACATCTTCTTTTGTGTCGTCTCCAGTCTGTACCTGCTGTCCCAGTGTATTAACAATTTAAACATCTGAGCTGCTGTCATCTAGCAAACATGAGAGTAACGCTACCGTAGTAGTAACTCTACAATGAATTGTTGCTTTTATTAGAATATTTCTCTGTTCTTCCCCAGAGCTTGCTGACCTTTGAGTTGTTCTCCGTCATGGTCCATTCGGGCAGCGCTGCGGGCGGACACTACTACGCCTACATCAAGTCCTTCAGTGATGGCCAGTGGTACAGTTTCAATGATCAGCATGTTAGCAAGGTCAGACTCATCATCTAGGCGCCTTGTTTTACCCTGCAACAGGCTAATACATTACTGACTTAGCAGACCTCTGCTCTTTCTTGAGAAAAATGACTATTGTTTCATATTTATGATTGTTTTTTTTAATTAAATAAAATTCAAAAAGTACGATCCCAAAGGGAAATTAAATATTTAAAAATGTTGGTACATTGTTTTTCAATAGATCACCCAGGATGATATCAGGAAGACATATGGGGGGTCCTCAGGGAGCAGAGGCTATTACTCCAGTGCCTTTGCAAGGTCAGTTATCCACTGTCTACATAGCACACCACATATTTTAAAGACTTATATTTTAGCTTTGAGTAATGTTTTAAACATATCTATTTCCAAGTTTTTGTTTTCGGAGTTCAGTATGACGACATCTTCTTCTCCCCTCTCTCCCTCAACAGTTCCACAAACGCTTACATGCTGATTTATAGATTGAAAGACCCCTCAAGGAATTCAAGTAAGAGAACAACACAGCCAGCTTGAGAAAATCCTAATAACGTTTTGACCTGTGACATATTTTGGACTGGATTTATACATTTTAATACCAGATTAATTCAATCATAGCATCATTTATTTTGTAGCTCTTTCTCTTTTTGACGTTTGAGATTTAAGAGGTTGAGGTGTGACATTGTTTTGAACCACGGCACCAGTCACTTGTAGTTGATGAGTCCGGCCTCTTGTTCAGTGCAAATGGTCAGTTGGATTGTAGTTTAATAATTTGGAGTTTGTCTTGTTTTTCAAAATTGA
The DNA here is from genome assembly GCA_903067075.1 of Micropoecilia bifurca. NCBI lineage: Eukaryota > Metazoa > Chordata > Actinopteri > Cyprinodontiformes > Poeciliidae > Micropoecilia > Micropoecilia bifurca. Next base: position 101,067 of record CAEGAF010078889.1, read on the forward strand.
AGCATTTTCTCAGTTTGAGGGAAACGTGGTTTTATCTGCTGAAGGAGCCCGTTGTGTTCACAACATGCAACTTCTAATGACGAGTCATCCTCAGCATTTGTTTGTTTTGTTGCCCGTTTCGTCTATGTTGATTATCACAAACTAAGATCATTTAGGAAGATTTGTGAAGATATTGTTAGTGTTTCTTCTTTTAGTTTTCTATTTTCAACACAAAAATAAGAAGATGATTCTCTTGTTGCTTGGAACAAACTTCCAGCTTTTGCCATTCAAACCTAATGGTGTATCATGACGATGGCTGCTGGTCTGTTGCTTTTTGCCTGTCAGTGCTCATAATGTTGTGATCTATTGTTTTTGTAGACCTGGGAAAGCTTTTCTGAGTTTCTTTGATATTTCCCAGAAAAAGGGTATTTTAAATGTCAGCTGTATAACCTGAGCAGCAGTATGAGGGGAGGTTTCTTCCAGGAAGAGTTTCGCTTTCATCCTGTCTAAACTAAGCCTCACTTGCTTGAATTTAAAATGCTGTAACTTTAAAGAAATGGGCTATTTTATTATACGACATGTGATTAATTCTTTATGTTGTCATTTTCTCTGCCCTCGTTTGTTGCGATTTACATTTTGTCCTGAGGTTGTACGTTGGCAGTAGGTTTAATGTGTAGTGTTGTTTGTCTGCAGGGTTTTTATCTGTGGAAGATTTCCCAGAGCACATAAAGAGTTTGGTTCAGAAGGAGAAGGAATCCGAAGAGCAAGAGAAGCGCCAGAGAGAAATTGAACGAAACACTTGCAAGGTATTTTTGTGTTTCGGCTAAGTATGTTAGACTTCTAAGGATTAATTATAGTAACACATCATTGTCATCTTTTTATCCCAATTTTCAGATCAAGCTCTTCTGTGTGCATCCTGTCAAAATGATGATGGAGAGCAAGTTGGAGGTTCATAAAGATAAAACTCTCAGAGAAGCAACAGAAATGGCCTACAAGGTGGGTCGAGTTGTTGCTCTTCTACGTTTGACCATCACTAAGCAGAAATTTTAATATTTTCTTTTGCTTTTCTGTGCTTCTTCAGCTGATGGAGCTGGAGGGAGTTGTCCCTCTGGACTGCTGTCGCCTGGTAAAGTATGATGAGTTCCACGAGTATCTGGAGCGCTCGTACGAAGGCGAGGAAGACACCCCCATGGGGCTCCTGCTCGGAGGCGTCAAGTCCTCGTACATGTTCGATTTGCTCCTTGAGACTCGTCGGCCTGATCAGGTCTTCCAGCCGTATAAACCTGGAGGTCAGTCATCTTCTGGCGTTTAAATGTTTGGAAGTGAATGTGGGGCTGGAGGGACGTTTATAGGCTCAGTGCCTTTATTTGTTCTTTACTTATTTACCGACAGAGGTGATGGTGAAGGTCCATGTTGTTGATCTGAAGACGGAGACCATCGCCCTTCCGATCAGCGTGCGAGCGTACCTGAACCAGTCTATCACTGAATTCAAACAGCTTATTGCACAGGTTTCTTCATCTTTTCCATTATTTGAATGTTGTTTTTTTTCTTGTGTACATGTGCGTCTCAATTAATCATACGACCATTTAAAATTTGGTTGTTCTCAATGTTTAAGTTGAAAAAGGGAAATTCAAAAACAGTCATTACACATCAAATTAAGTTCTTTGTTTTTATTTCTGTACATTTTGATGAATATGACTTGCAGCTCAAACTCAAAAACTATGAAAACGGCTTCAGATCAATGGAAATTTTTTTTTTTTTTAAGATATTGGTATCAACCAACTAAAGAGTAAGTCCATGATCTGAGTTTTACTTTTTTGTGGACTGAAATAAATTTTTGCTAACTTGATTATTGAGATCCAACTCTGTATTAAATGTATATTGGCTGGGAGACAGTGGGATGAGAGGTGAATACCTTTTGTGTGTGTTTTATTAGGCTACAGGTCTGTCTGCAGAAACGATGCGCGTGGTCTTGGAGCGGTGCTACAATGACCTCAGGCTGCTCTACGTCCCAAACAAGACGCTAAAAGCCGAGGGTTTCTTCAGGAGTAACAAGGTCTTCTTTTCTCCTAATGTTCGCATTGTAAATGTTTGAAACTCGGAACGTTTCGTCAAATTCTCTTTCACCAGGTTTTTGTGGAGAGCTCAGAGTTGACTGATCATCAGGTTCCTTTCACCGACTCGCTCTTGTGGAAACTGTTGGATCGCCACGGGAACACAATCCGCCTGTTTGTCTTGCTGCCTGAGCAATCTCCCGGCACCCTGGCCAGCAGAACTCTTTGTCAAAAAGCAGGAGAAGACTCTGACGGTCCCTTCGAAGAGTCAAAGGGCAACAGGAAATCTGTGGAAGCGATACTGGAGGAGAGCACGGAGAAGTTGAAGAACCTGTCTCTTCAGCAGCAGCAGCAGCAGCAGCAGCAGCAGCAAGGCTCCAGCGACAGCCAGAAAAGCTCCGACACCAGCGACTTCGAACACATCGAGTCGCCGACGCAGGAGGCGGACTCGAACTCTTCGCTGTGCGTGGCGGCAGACAGCAGGGAGCTGGAGAACCGGATATCCGGCTCCTCCGACACGGAGAACCAGTTTGTTTGCGAGGAGCGCTCGGACTCTGAGGTGAACAATGACCGTAGCACGAGCTCTGTGGACAGCGACATCCTGAGCTCCAGCCACAGCAGCGACACGCTGTGCAACGCGGACAGCGGCCCCATCCAGCTGGCCAACGGCCTGGATTCACACAGCATCACCAGCAGCCGACGCTCCAAAGCCCACGAGGGCAAGAAGGAGACCTGGGACACTGCTGAGGAAGACTCTGGGACCGACAGCGAGTATGATGACAACGGGAAGAACAAGGCAGAAGCTCAGTACCTGTACTTCAGAACAGAGCCTTACTCTCAGGATGACGCTACGTGGGATACGCACAAATGTAACGTCTTTTGCTCTTTGTTTTTTAACTCTCTATTTGCATTTTAATAAAATTAAAATTGACTTTATTAGAGGAATGTTCTCTTGGCTTAAAAATATATTTTTCTGTCTTTTGTTAGAAAGAAAGAGAAGATTTTACAATTATGATCTTTTTTTTGTCTAAAAAAACAAATGACAAAATATTTTCAAAAATAAGCTTTTATTTCAATCATCACTTCTGTGAGTTATACGGTTGATTATTAGGGACAGGTTACGAGAATTTTTAAATTTAGAGAATACAGTCATGATATTAGACGATGTAATTTTAATAGAAGTTTTAGAAAAAGATTTGTTTTAATGAGAAAGCAGCTTTAGTAGTTATCGAGGTGTGGCGTGACCAGCTTGGTTTTTCTAGACACAGTCCAACACAAAACTATAACTTCCCAAGATTCTCAATATTCCTCATTTTAATTTTTGGTTTTCGTTTTGAAATGATCCTAAAATTATTACAGCTTTCTCCTAACACTGTGATTATACTCGGCCAATATTAACCCTTCATTCTCGTATTATTTTAACTTTATTGAAGTCTTTCTTGTAATATTATCACTATTCTTGTAAAGTAAAATAAATACAAGCATTAAAACGTGCTAACATCACTTCTGATTGTGATCTAAAAAATGTCTCCAAAAATTAAATCTTCAAAAACCAAAAATCTTATGAAATGCTAAAATCAATTTTTCGCCCAGCCCTAACTCTTAGTGATTTTTATTTTTATTTATTTTTTTGTTGTTCATGTTAACAGAAGAGATTATTTCTAGTCTGACATGTTGTCCCATGTTTCCTCTCAGGTCTAGTGGTTCACGTGGACAAGAGAATAACGTTGGCAGCGTTCAAGCAGAACCTGGAGCCTTACGTCGGAGTCCCGTCGTCCCAGTTCAAGGTGTTTCGGGTTTACGCCAACAACCAGGAGTTTGAGAGCGTACGGCTCAACGAAACGCTCTCGTCGTTCTCTGACGACAACAAGGTCAGGACGAGCCGCCCGGAGTGTTTCTGACTGAGGGAGCAGTTTGTGTAAAAAGGCCTTTTGGGTTCTAATTGAAGTTTCTCTTTGACTGCTCAGATAACCATTCGACTGGGAAGAGCATTGAAAAAGGGTGAATACAGAGTCAAAGTGTTCCAGCTGCTCGTGAATGAACCAGAGGTAAGATATGATTAAATGTCATCATGATCAGATGGCGTCGCTCCTGATGTGGTTTATGAACAGCTTCATTAGCTTATTTCCTCACTTCCTTTTCAACTATCCGTTACGCTAAGTCTTTAAGGTTGTGAACATCTTGTGTCAGTTCACTTTGTCTTTTATTCAGGTGCTCAGTAATATTTTTTTTCTGCAGCCTTGTAAGTTTTTAGTGGACACGGTGTTTGCTAAGGGCATGACTGTCAGACAGTCCAAAGAGGAGCTGCTTCCTCAGTTAAAAGAGCAGTGCAAGCTCGACCTCAGCATCGACAGGTAAGATCAGTCAGGTGATGAGTTTGGCATATTTAAAGTTTTTCTCAAAAAAAAAAAGGACTACGAAACGTTTCATACATTTTTTTTGTGTGTGGTAGGGTTCGTCTCAGGAAAAAGACGTGGAAGAATCCAGGAACGGTGTTTTTGGATTACCACGTTTACGAGGAAGACATCAGCATTTCCTCAAACTGGGAGGTTTTCCTGGAAGTCTTGGATGGTAAAAGAAATAAATAAATAAAATGCTCTGCAGATTTTATAAAACAAGTTGAAATGCATTTTATAAACTGTGTTACAGCAAAGGCAATCACTGTTTTATGAGAGCTTTATTACTTTCCATGAATAGAAGGTCACTGTACTCTTAATGTAAAATAACAAAGATATTAAACTTACCACCTCCTAAAACCTTTAATAGATCAGTGTTCACCATTTTATCTAATAAAGATGTAAAATCTATGTTTAAAAATAAATGCCTAGTCAGCTTTAGTTTGACATGGGCCAGCATTAGTCTATTGGTGTGACGCTGACATTTTTTTAATGACAGATGTCACAGTATTGTAAAAATGAAATTGTATATGATTTTAATCTGAGCAATTTTTTGTTTCTACTGCTCCTACAATACTCTGCTGATTAATTGCAGTAGTGCTGCTCAAAACTTTCCAGCTGCAATTTTAAAAATCATCTCACTTTAACAGGACTACTATGTGGTCCTTCTGTTGGTTCCAACTTTAAATTTCTGCTATCAATGTGGCTCTCTTGTCAATATTGTAAAGCATCGACTTTGTAAAGCCTTAGTATAGCTTGACTGCGATAGCCGGCAGACTGCTGGTTCAGAGGGTTATGTGCGTTTGAGTCGTCGTTTGCTCATTCTCAGACTCAGAGAAGATGAAGTCCATGTCGCAGCTGGCCATTCTGACCCGGAAGTGGAACCCAGCTACTATGAAGCTGGGACCTTTCCAGGAAGCGATTCTGGAGAGCAGCAGTGTGGAAGAGCTAAAGGAAAAGGTATTTCTGTCACCTGGTTACTTTTACATTTTGCACAAAAGACGTGATCATCCCAGCTTTGACCAAAAGGCTTTTAATCATTTATCATATATATTTTTTCTTGCACAAGATAACAGCAGTCAGTTTCTGACAATAATTTAGTGCTGCTAAAGCAATTAATTAAAGAAAAATCAAGATCTTCATTGTACATGATTTCTTTGTGCAGTTGTCGCCATCTGCTGGCTGATGGTAATAGCCCCATTCTCACTTTCATGTTATATTTGTACAATGTTCATATAATTGTTTTTATTTTTAATTTTTCTCCCTGTACATTTTAAGTGATGGATAAAAATGTTTGATTCTTTCTGCTGAATTGCTTTCTGTCAATTGTAGTGACTTGATACAGTTTTGTCTTAATTGATGATATAGTAAACATCTTCTTCTTCTTCTTCTTAAATTTGCAGCTCAGTGAAATGAGTGGTATTCCCCTGGAGAACCTGGAATTTGCAAAGGTATGAGCATTTTGATATTTCTGACCTTGTTTCTTCGTGTGATTTTTTTTTTGTTTGTTTGTTTGTTTGTTTTATTCACAAGCTGCATGTCTCTGCTGTGCAGGGCAGGGGAACGTTTCCATGTGATATATCCGTGTTGGAAATCCATCAGGATTTGGACTGGAACCCAAAAGTTTCGACTCTGAATGTGTGGCCTCTGTACATCTGTGACGATGGAGCCGTGGTCTTCTACAGGTACGTTTTCCAGTAACGTGGTAACATGTTTGCGCAGCCTCTGACGTCGACCGATTTATACCTTTTAATTCGATTTCTATCAAAAAAGACGGTGAGCAACTGACCACAAACTACAAACGTTTGAGAGTGATGTATAAATAAATAATAAGATGCAAGAGAGGTGCGTTTTAACTCAAAATTTAAAGGTCATCACTGGTTAAGCGTAAATTCTTAAAGGCTGACGTCCAAAATGATATATTTGTATCTCAAAATTAGATTTTCTCAGGTTAACGCATTGAATCGGAACAGACTAATAAACGTTATAGTCATTTGTTACTTGCTTGAAGACTCAAGCTAAATGTAATACCCATTTGAAACTGGCTTTTAATGTATCGTTTCAAAAGACTTATTTACAGAATTAAGATGATGGCTTTCACGGTGGACTTGCATCACGTGCGGCTCTCTCTGTCTGTGCAGGGACAGCAGAGACGAACCTCTGGAGCTGTCGGAGGACGAGCGCAACGAGCTGATGAAGAAGGAAAGCAGCCGCCTGCTGAAGACGGGGCACCGCGTCAGCTACTCGCCGCGCAAAGAGAAGGCCCTCAAGATCTACCTGGACGGCGGCCCGGTGAGGGACCCGGGGCAGGACTGAGGCGCGCTCAGACCGCTCTGGGCCGTTTAGATCGCTGGGCCGCTGCAGGCGAAACAGCCAGGCGTCTGGACTTTGACATGACAGTGACTTGAAACGAAAGCGGCGTCGTGAGGAGCGTTTTCCTCACAGGCTGAGCTCGGAGCCCCACTGCTGTCCAGAGCCCTTGTTGTGTACTATAATGTAATGTACTGTAAAGTCTAAAGGGAAGTTCAGAAGCTAATTTTAGAGAGAAGAATCGAGCACTGTATCGACAAATCACATGAAACGGATGTGGAGAGGCTGGGGCGGTCAAGCCAGCTGGGAAGGCCTCCATCCCGTCTTTGTGAGTCTTCTGAAATCAAACTCTGTCATTCTGTGTTCATCTCTGTGTTCCGGACGACGGTGATTCTTGCTCATACGCGTCTCGTATTGTTCTCATGCCGTTTGACCTGCTCGTCCTCAGTTACTCACCGTTTTCTGAATGCTTTCGACAACCGACGCCGCCGAGACCTCCTGACCTGTCCCACTTCCTCCACATCTCCTCTGGTGGGGAAAAAAAATGACCTTGCTTTCTCTGTAACTTTAAAGAAAAAAATAATAATTCGTCCACAGAATTTGATGTGTCTAGAAGCAAAACGCAGTGCTCCTGTAACATCCTCAGTATGTGTTTTATGGGCTGCTTTGCATCTAACGCAGCATTTTCACTTCATGTAGTGATTTCATAGGATGTTGGTCCTTTCTGTCATAAAATACAATGAAGCAAAACCAAGTAGTTTTTTGTTAAGAAGTTTCTTCTGTTTGTAAGTTATTAATTAGCTTCAGACCTAATCGCTGCTGTTGGGTCTTTAGCAAGTCTCACATCTGCTGTCTGTTCATTTATATTTGTAGAGAATCTATTTGTTGATGTTTTTGTCTTTTTTTCTTTTCTTGATTTTTGCACTTTGTGAGCTGGATGTCCACAGCATGGATCATCCTGTCCTGTGAGTGGGGGTGGTTGTCCTGTCTGGTGGGGGATCTCTCTCGGTTTTTGTCGGGGGCAGGGTCTGAGGTTCGTTTGGGTTTTTTTTGGCGCCTCTACTGGCTGCTTCTTCTGCTTGATAGACTTGACACCAGAGGGCGCGCACAGCGTGCTGGACTCCTCCTCCTCTTCCCTGGGTTAAGGCTCTGTGAACTTAAACTCAGCATTCAGGCAGCCCTGGATTCCCTGAGGTTGTCACCGGCTCTTCACTGTAGAAACGCCAACATCGGAGGATTTCCCTTTTTTTTTCTTTGTTGTTTATTTCTTTGGAATTTGAGATCATGTGTGAAAATAGTTAAAGATGATTTTAGAAATAAATTAATAATGCTTTTTTGATTAAAAAAAAAAGACTTCTTGGCGGTGATAATCAAAATAGCTTACTCACAAAAGGGACTTTGGTTTATTTATATATCTTTTTTATTCTACATCCAGAGCAACAAGTTTGACTAAGAGAAGAGCAAAAGTCTAATTGGATCACAAACGTCTGCATTCACAAACATTAGATACCGATAACGATGCTTCTAAAGTGTAAATGAGATTATTATTTTTTATTTCAAAGCAACGATGCTTGAACCCCATAAGGAAGCGGAGTCATAATGTCGTCCAGGTGACCTGTGGGAGAAAATAAAAGAATTGCTTTTATATGCGTAACTTCAGATGTGATGGACCAGGATTTAGAAAAGAAGCTTTATTAAAAACTAAACCTTTATATGGTCAAACAAGAAAGCAATTACAAAGCCATCGGTGCACGTTTCTTTAAGAACAATATAGATTTTGGATACCTGATAAGTTGGCGCAAGTCAAAAAAATTAAAACGTAGCATTGGTGTATAAAACTAGCAAGACTGTCTTAACACAAACTCAGAATTATTCTGGTTGTTTTCATTTAACAAATTTATGAAAATAAATGACACAAGCGTCTCAAAATGCATTCAATCAGTTTAAAATGAGTATCAGTTAAAAAAAAGTAAACATTTCATCTGTTTAGAAATGATCCATATCCTTTTTTCAGGCATTCAGCAACACCTGAAAAATCTTTAATGGTCATCAAACTCTTCCTATAATTCTTGCAAAAAAGAACAAAAATCATATGATAAAAAGAACCAAACAAGATGAACACCTTCCAATAAAAAATTTAGTATATTAGGGCCATTAGCTAAGGAGCGAGGGAAACAACACAACCTCATTGTATCATAATTTCAGAGAAACTGCTGATTTCAGTCAGTAATCCCAGCTGGGACTAAATGTTGAATCCTGACAGAAATCATGTGGATGGCTTAAGCAACATTCAGTATAAAAGCTTTATGTCATTGAATACTCAAAGAAATAAAAACAATCAATGATTGAAACTCTTATTAGCGTCCATTATATTAGGTTTTGTAACTTTACAACTTTGGATTAAGCTGGCAAAAAGACAGTGGGAAGACGTTTCATGCTGCTTGAGAGGGAGGGAGTGTAAATTCAGTCAAGCTTTGTCTAGAGAATGTAGTCAATGTCTGAGTACAGAGAGTCTGTCAGGTCCTCTTCACTCGAGTCCTCTGCTTTCAGACACATGGATCCACGCCTGTCAAACAGTAAGGAAGGCGCAACTCGATGAATATCGGTGTAATACGTGTAACATCACGGTCACAGAAATTTAAACATGCTGCACTCACCCAAGGTGCTGACATTGAAGCTCTCCTGCACATGGACAGTGTTTCCCGGGTTTGTTATCCTGCATGTCCCAGGACAGCAGCTCCATCAGGTTGTTGGAGACGTCAAAACAGCGTTCACGTTCAATCGGTTTGACCGAACAAACAGGGAAGAGCAAGGCTGCAAAACAGGAAATCTTTTTTTTTTTTCCAACTGAGATTATACACAGTGACTGATTTGTGCACGATGTGTTTGTGTTGTACCTTTATGAATTGCACAGCAGAGATCTGGCTGACAATCGTTCTGGACTTGACAAGTGCTGCCAGCTTCTCCTTTGGTAGCATTTCTGCTGCACTGACCCCACACGCACATCTGGTCGCCGCAGCACTCGCCATCTTTAGTGCAAGACTGAGAGAGAACATTTACTTTTCTTCTTGAGATTTTTGACACATATATTGAAGATTAAATGATAAATAATGAACTCTGCTGTCCTAAAAATGTCACAGGAAAGAGATAATAGGGACATGTGCATAAGGTTTTACCAGGGCTGAATCCTCACTGCATCATTATTTTCAATGACTCTTGAAACCGTGACGACTGCTGGCTTTCTTTAATTAATAATGAATGAAATCTGCAGTACCGTTTGAAAGTGAAGGGAGTTTTTCGTCCCACGCTCTTATAACCACTCATATAGAACAGGCTCATCAATATTCTGGTTATAGCTACACGAAGCTGCATAATGCAGCAATCTGAGCAGGATACAGATCATGTCCCCTGTGTATTTATTCTTCCTTTCACGCTGCACCTGTGGTTGGCCGACTGCCAGCCTGCTTTCTTCCCATTTGCCTTTTATTCTGCTGAACCTAAAATGATGAGACCAGATCTCCAAGTTGGGACCAGAATTCTCAGATACAAGTCATCGAAACGTTTCTGCCAAGCAGATAAAAGTGATGAGCTCTTGTCCAACCAAACGAGACACTCCAATTACACTTGTGGACTTAGCTGCATTGCAGTGTGTGAGAAAGTTATGATGAAAACGATAACCCCACTGAGTTACAATTAGATTATTACTAAATGTTTCCAGTCCTAATATGACACGGGCAAGATGAAGGATGATGGCAACATTTTTTTATAGAAGTCGGACCAAAAATAAAGGCAACATTCTACCACTTACCACGTCGGTGTCTTTACACGGCTTACACTTGGACCTATGAGTGTCAGAGAGGCAATACTTTCCTTTTCCACAGTCGTCGTTAGTTATACATCCCTGCAGAGAAAAAAATGAACAAGAGGTGAATATTTGACCTTTTGCAACTCCAAGGTATTTGTCATTGTATTCAAGAGGCTGAAGATTTGAAATGAGCTGCAAACATGAATCTCACACTGATTACATTTTCCAAATCATGACTCAAATCCAAGTAAAAATAGAAATATCAAAAATATTCTTGCAAGCATACACCTCATAAAATGTCTCGGCCAAGTTTGAGTGTAGAATGTGAATATAAAATTTAAGTGACATGTTTTATTCTGCTGGGAAATTGATCAAATTAGGACAGAATCACAAAAAAAACCTTCATAACGCAGTCGGGGGGGGGGGGGGGGGGGGGGGGGGGCGGGGGGGGGGGGGGGGGGGGGGGGGGGGGGGGGGGGGGG
>CAEGAF010078891.1:0-15065 GCA_903067075.1 Micropoecilia bifurca
CAGTAATGATTTATTGGTTAATGTCAAGTTGTCATAACAAAGACATTTTGAATAATGTCAACTTTGTATTAAAAGTGTCATAATTCACCGAATGATGCTTTATGACAAGAGTCATAAACATTCATGAAGGCTTATTCATGTTCATGACAGGAACATCTGTTTATAACAGATGTTATGACATGTTCATGACAGTCTTATTCACCCCCCTTCAAATAAAGTGTTACCATTAGTTCTCCTTACTTAAAAAAATAAAAATGCAAACATGTTGCCTCAATGTTTTTTATTACATTGAGCAACATTAACTCGTGCAGTTTTAGTGAGTGCAACTTAATAAATCTGAGTATAATTACTTAACACCCAGTTTTTTTAATTAGATACGATTTGTAAAAAAAAAAATTAATCAACTTCATTGAAATATTTCCTGCTTTCCGTTTACTTTTCTGCTCAAACTTTCACAGAAATCATAGAAAGCAGTGATAAATCGCTCATTTTAAAATAAATTTTTGTGTCAAATAAAAAGTGGTTCAATTAGTTGCTGCTGGTGGCGGCACAATGCATTGTGGGAAATCCTTTTGGCTAATCCAATATATGAATTAAATAGATTAACCTATCAAGCTTTTTTAAATCTAAAAGCTTCCGCAAAGTGTTTAGGATGAATACAAACAAGTTGATGAGAATTAAGTTACTTGAAATGTTTTCTTGAGCCGAGCGTTTTGCCGTTTTCCGGCGGGAGCATCTTTTACTGGCGGCGGCGGCGGCGCTGTGTTGGGTTTCGGCCTCAGAGGGGAAGGTGCTGTCATTGTCGCTGTTTGGTGTAGGATAACAGCTTCACAACAGCTTGTAATTAGAGTGGCAGAGATGTAATGAGGGTGCAAGATTCCTGCATCCGAAGCCGCTGCCAAACTGAACCCTGCAGCAGAGCCGCCCAAACCTGTTAGGGGCCCTGAGCAGATTTTTGTTTGGGGCCCCCATGACAACAGGTCAACCCAGATGCCTCATCAGACTACTCTAAAAATGCAATAAGTAACAAATCAATTAAACTGAATGATAAAAGTCTTCTGTCTATTCTTTTTCTTGAAGGACAATTTTGTTCACAGAGATTTTATAATTCATCTTAATTGTTTCTGTTGTTTTATTTATTTTTAATATGTAATATGTCAAATTTATTTATAAAGTACCTTCAAAATTATTGCACCAATGTGTTGTACATAAATCAATAAATACACCAGTTCTAATAAAATAAAATAATCATGAAATAACTTACAATATTACAATAAATCACAAGAACTTAAATGCCGAAAAATAAAAATGGGTCTTAAGAACAGAGCAAACCCAATATAAGGAAGCAGATAAATGTCTTCTAGTTCTCGACTCTATATATTTAAAGTTTATTCATCTTTGAGAATGTGTTCTTGTATTATTATTATTATTATGTCATTATCATAATATTGCTTGAAAATGGTCTCAAAACAACATTATCATTTATCGCTAAAATTTCTGGGACCGTTTATCATGCAGTAATATTGTGACAGGCCTAAACATGTCACACAACTCTGGAAACTTTGTAGCTGACAGCCATCTTGGTAGGTATTCGCAAATAACTGCTGTGCCAGTTGACATTGTGTTGCTATGACAACAATAAACAAGCCACATTCTCTGTCTCTGATTGGTCAATCCTGACAGCAGCAATTTGGTTGATATATTTTCACACATTTATCAAGAGTGTCAATGTAATTTCTTTCTATTGGTTCAGCAGCGATTTCCTACCAAGATGGCGGCTCAGTGGCGGAATCACTTCCGGTTCAGATTTGTGGAAAATATGTATTATTAGCATCATTTGTAACTATCTGACAATGTACTGGTGTTAATAAGGCTGCTGATTTTTGGCAAACTAAAAATCAACATTTTGATTTTGAAATATTTAAATGTGCCACATTATTTTAACTATGTGAAAGTAACACTGAATTTACAGCAAACGAGTTAAGAGATTTAATATTTCATATCCCTAACCATGTTAAACTGTTGTTTTTCCAAGAGTAATAACATTTATTCATGCTTCCTTTTTGCTCTTGGGGGCCCCCTGGTGGTGTGGGGGCGCTAGGCAGCCGCTTAAGGAGGCGTGAACGTCTCCGTCCGTTTTCTCCAGCTGGTGTTTCATGAAAACTTCTCCAGCATCCTGCAGGGATTCCCCACAGGCGGTGATGATAATAACCATAACGAGCGTGAGGAATAATAATAATTGAGTTATTAAGTGATTCTCCAGTGGCGAACGGAGGCGGCGCTTTGGCTCCAGACCCGAGTAAGACGTGAAAGAATCTCGGTTTACTGATTGACTCGCAGATGAAAGTGTTTGCTCTTCCTGGGTGTTGCTTGAAAACACAACATTTGCTGGCCGACTCCTCTTTACATGGTCACAGTTTAACCAGTCTTCCCAACACACACACACACACACACACACACACACACACACACACACACACACACACACACACACACACACACACACACCTCCTTCTGCACTCTTGGCAAAATGAAAAACTTCTGTCAGACTCAGATTGAAATTTATATCAGTTTGTCAGGCGAAAGCCAAAAATGATCTTACTGCACATTATTTTGATAAGTTTGGTGCCAGAGATAGAGGAGAAATGGAGGAAAGAGGGAGGAAAGCAGCCCAGACTCCACACGCCAGATAAGTGCAGAAGCCAAGATTCCTCTCGCCGCTCCATCAGTAAGAGCTCAATCTGACCCTTTCAAGAAAAAAAAGGAAAACCTTTTGCTTGAGATGCTGCTTTGCATAATTTTCCACCTTTAGCCACACATCTGAATTGCACGCAAGTTTTACAGGAGAGCAGAAACATCCATCAACCAAAATACCTCAAATAAAGGCAGCAGACGATTCAAAGTAACATAATATGAGCAATTATAGACGTATCATTTCTACTGTAAATGATCAGACTTTAAACAAGCATACGATCAATTTCTAACTGTCTTGTCTTAATGTCTTCATCTGCGTTCAAACTGCTAACCTTAACTTCTTTGTGTCAGGCGGATGTGACTCATTGAAGCCCAGTTATTGATCATTAACCACATGAAAAGCAGAACTTTGGGCAGCTCCAGAATCAGGTTCAGTTTGTAGCTGGATATTAAAGCAGATATTATTCAAAATGTAAAAAAATGTAATTTTTTTATTCTTCCATTTGGGTTTCTACTGCTTTTAAAAACAGCTCAAGCAATTAAAAAAAGCAGTTAATGTTTTTGGTGTCTGTAAAATGAAAAATTTCAAAAGTCTCAAGAATATAACGACAAATCAGCAGGCACTGCCCGTTACCTAGCAACCCCAGCAGAAATTCCGCCCGTTACCTAGCAACCTCAGCAGAACTCCAGCATGTTTGGGCAGCTGGTTGCACCGCTGAACAATGGCTGCTGGAAAAGACAAGTGTTTTGTTGTTGACTTACCATCCAGGAACCACATGCTTCATTTTTGTTGGTTGTGAAGGAGGCAACACTTCTGCTTTTCAAATATCTACTTTGGTATAATTATGCATCTGTTTGCAGCTATTTTTGTGTGAGTGTAAATGTTGAGTTTTGGAGGGGTGGCAGCTTATTTGGATTTAAAGTGACAAGAAGCCCTAAAACAACTCCTTCTGAACTGAGCAGACTAAAATCTCATCATCTTGATTTTGTGCAAAACATGCAGCCAATAGATCTATCTTAATATGTTCAAGGAAGCATAATAGCAAACCTGTAAATAAAAGAAAACCTGGGAAACACAGATCTGATCCAACACCTAAAATCTGCCTTTTGTCTGTACTCCCAAAAAACAGGAAAATTAGTTTTGAATTGGATAAACCAGGCTAATGTTATGTCTGGAGTAGCAATGGTTCATGTTTCAGATGTTACCTGAAGTCAGTGATTGGAACATTTCCTCTGGAGAACCTGAAGACATGCTGAGGAGGTAATTTAGCCTTTAAATCAGATGTGTTTTAACAAAAATGCATCTAAAACTTGCAGGACTTAAGGTTTGGACTATGCCTAAAATACAAACTCATAGCTAAAAATCAACCAAACTGTCACCAAGTATCCCAGAGAGTTTGCCGTTTTTCTCCAACCTTACATGCATTTAAATAATTCTGAGCCTAAAATCCAGAATAAATTCAACATTTTTAAAAGTGTGCATAAAACTCTGTGAGCTTGTTCCTTGGAAGAGGCGCCAGCTGCAGGGTTTGCCATGCAGGGATTCTGTCGCACGTTTTGCTGCGGTCCTGCGGGGCGAGTGAGAGCAGAACGCGCCCCAGAGGCTTTAAACTCCATAATGTAGGCCATCGCCGCAGCTACCCGCAAGTCTGACTTCTGAGGGGTTTCCAAAATACCACGGCGGGGCATTTCATTTCCCCGCCACCAGAATGTCAACACAAATGAAAGAATGTCTGAGGAAAATGTCGAGGGGATTAATCAACACCTGTACACCTCGGATGTGGATTTCACAGAAGTGGCTCTAGACAAAGAGACGGACAGGAATCAAAAACTGTTTGCTCTCCTAATGTTTTCAGCATTTCATTCATAATTTGCATTTTTGTGGTTGAGGTGTATAAAAACTAAACAAACTGAATCAGTGACATCAAAGCTCTTTTACTTTTTGATAATCGATTATGTATATTTATCATCTAGCCACTGATAAAAGCTACTTTTTCATATTTATCAGGCTTCTTGTCATTCTCAAGAAATATACCACTCAGTCTGAAAAAAACAATTAATCTTAAAGGTAAATTCATTGTATGAGCAGCAACTGTATAAACTGCAGGTCTGTGACCTGCAGTTTGGAATTAAAGACATTTAAATAAACAAATACAATAACCCCATTACTTATCAACTTGATACATTTTAAGTGAAGTGGTTCTTTTTTTGAAGCTATGTTATTCTTTGTAGATCTAAAACTTAAAAATTAAAGCATCTAGTTCCTAATTATTTTCAGCTTGAGTGGACAAATTTATTCTCATTATAAGAACAGGATTTGGGTCACTCTCTTTCAAAACCTCAGCTATATTTAGCCAAGTTGAGTAAATCAGATAAAAGCTGATTTTGGGGCAGAAGAGTTGGTTATAAAAAGAAAAATACTTAAGGTGATAATTTTACCCTGGTAACAAATAAAAATAAAAATCTCCATCTGCATCAAACACCTGTGATGTATGGAGGAAATATTTACCATTCCTGAACTGCAGCGTGCTGCATTTATCAGTAAAAGGGCCACAAATGGCCCTCGGGCCGCACTCTGAGAACCCCTGGTTTAGAGAACTGCAAGGAAGTTTCTGATCATAACAGAAACGAATCCCAAACGAAGTGATTTAAATCCATCAGAGTGTTTTTAAAATCCTCTCAAAGGCTTGGAGAAACCGTCAGTCTGGTTCAATCTTACACACACACACACACACACACACACACACACACACACACACACACACACACACACACACACACACACACACACACACGCTTATTAGTGCTCACACCTATTACTTTCACACTCATTATAACAAACACAATTTACTCCATTAGAGCGGCGCTTGCTCTCTGTGACCTGACATGAACTAACATGGCGCTGTGTTGTCTGAGCGATGAGCCGACGATGTTGTGAGGTGATAATGACCAACCGGCTTATTGCTCTGCCTGGAGGAGAGACGCAATCAGCGCCGCTGCCGTTATGTAATGAAGCGCCTGATATGGAGCAGGTGAACTGAGTCGGTTCGTTTGGAGAATCTGCAGCGAGAAATTTAGTTTCGATAAAGATTAAAATCACAGCAACGCTTTTAAAACAACATGTTCATTTACAGCTCTGACTCATTTAGTTTGAATTGTGTTGATTACAGAGAGGAATGTGAAATATGAATGAAATATGAATGAGGTTGAGGGCCGTTTGTGGCCGTTTTACTGAATTTGTGCCTGTAGCAATAAACAAAAAATCAGATAATGGTGTGATAAATTAAAACAAAGTCAATAATTTCCATTTATTTTTACTTTTACTGAAAAGCAGTCTCTTTTGCCCCCAAATCAGTTTTATCTAATTTACCAAACTTGGCTAAATATAGCAAACATTTTGAAAGAAAGAGACCCAAATCCTGTCCTTATAACTGAAAACAATTGAGCCCAAAAGATTTACAAACCTTTCTGCAAAAATTATTTACTAGATCCACATTTAAAGCAGAAATCTTCAAGTTTAAAGGCATAAAGTACAACAAGAAAAACAAAATTTCGTGAAGAAAGTAAAACTTCTGAATGAGCGGAACAGGAAGTGGTTTTATTTTGACATCCTTGGAATGTAGCAACTAGCTTAGCAGTGAGAGAATATCGGAGGAAAGTATGTTCACTTTGCCTGAAAATGATCCAAGCTTATTAAATAATGTGATCCTATTACAAAGCTACAGGCAGTTTAAACAGATTTTTATGAACCATTAACATCCCATAATAATCTACCAACACTGGCTAATAATCAACCTCAATCCAGCAGCTGCAGAAACGCAAAGTTTCTAATGCAAATATATTGGCACACCTGAAATATGACTAAACAAACTTATAAATAACTTTTCATCAAGAAACAGGAAATGTTAATAATTACTTTATTATTGGAGAAAACGTTCTAATTCTGGTACATTGTTGATGTTAAAAGACATTTTCCCATTTTTAAGTGAAATAATCTTCCAGTGGAACTTTTTCATCAATATTACATGAATTATTTACTTATTTAGAAATGGCTCATGGTTCTTTATCAGAGATAAGAGAGAAATCCAGCAACTGCTAAAAACTGACGCTGCATTTTGTTTACATTTTGTGAAGAAGGAAGTTGAGTTCAGTGTCTTCTTCATAGGTTTTAGTCTCGTTTTCTACAGTGATTCTTGATTCAGCGCCACTACAGGCGAGGAAGGGAACAGGCTTTCCAACTGGTTTGTCACCAAAGTGTGAAAGAGAAACACAGCAGCTGAAAAAAGTACCAAATGTTACCAAGTGGACTGCAGCACAGGGCATTCTGGGTAAATACAACCAAAACAAACGTGTTAGTTTAGCACTAGCAGGAAAAATGACTCGTGTTTTTTTTGGGTTTTTTTTTACCAAAGACAAAAGAGAAATCTTCCAACTGCTAAAATCTGATGCCACTCCATTTTTGTTGCGTTCGTGTCTTCTTGAGGTTTTTGTGTCGTTTCCTTCAGTGGTTTTGTTGCAGCGCCCCCACAGGCGAGGAGGGGAACAGGCTTTCCAACTGGTTTGGTCTGTTTGGCTCAGTGCAACGAGAAAACAAACCACAGCAGCTGAAAAATGTAACAAATGCTGCAGCTTTGGAATCAAACCGAGTCTCCTGGACTATCAGGAGTGAAAACACTCCAACTAAACCCGATCAAAACAAAACTGGAAGATCCAACAATTCCCAAGCAAGGTGCAGCGCTGCCCACCTCTTCATTGCTTGCACCTGCTAAAACATTTGTGGCATCTGAGCAGCAGTGCAACACATTTGCTTTTCATTTAACCTGCCATTGGAGACCTTTGAAGTACATAATAGCAGAGCAGCGCAGGTCCCCCTCCCACTCCCTCCAATCATTTACCTAGTAAAGGCGCATTCTCTGCAGCTAACCCGTCAAGCAGAAAACGAGTTTGGCCCAGTATTCCTCCTCTCCGCTCTGCGTGTGTCGCTCCCCTTCCCTTCCCACTGTGAAGGCCTCTTGCAGTCCCTCTCTGCTCCTGAATGATGCTGTCAGCCGTTGGCCCCGTTTGGCTGTGAAAGGTTTCCGCGGCTGGCAGCTCTTTGATACAAACACGGCTAATTATCGTTCACGTCCAATCGTGAGGAAATTTACTGGCAAACAACGAACGGCGGCGAAGCTCCGGTGGAAAATTTGACTTGCAGCCGGAGCCAAAATTGTCTTAATTTTTAATCATCTTCGGCGATAATAGCATATGGTTTTATTTTTGCCTGTAAATGTCCTCATTAGACAGATGGGGCTCTGAGTGTGTGATGCTGGATGCGTCCAAGGGAGACTGTAGAGGCAATTAGAGTAATTCTGTCACCACTCTAATGTGATTATTATGTATTAGATTAAATCTGTTGGCCTTTTTTGTGCGTTTCTTATCTGGGTTTAGGGAGATGGAAATGCTGAATGTTGGAATTAATCAGGAGAAGCTCTGAAGTGAATGACTGCTTGGCTAAAGTTCCTGTTTATTAGTTAACTCTGGTGATGAACTGCTTCACATGACAACAGAAAGCTCATCTGGAGATGTTTCCTTTTAATGTTCATTAAGGCCACGGTTCTCAAACCGTGGCACAGGGGCCACTGTTGGTACCTGGGATGCTTTTAGCTGTATCCAGAAGAGTTTTGCTAAATTCAACTTAATCATCTTCCACATATAAATAGCAATAAATTAGAATATTGTGAAAAGCTACATTCACAACTGAAATATTTCTTCTTGTTACTGAGATCACATTTTTGGTTGTTGTTTTTGTTCATACAAATTAAATGCAACCACAACCAGACTTCTGTGTGAACGGTTCACGTCCCCAAAGCGACCCGAATGCAAGAAGAAGAACTTAAACGTTACACAGTAGCTCTCAATAATTGCCGCCGCCATCTATGGATTAATTTCAAATATCACATAAAATCGGCCGTTTTGAGGTTTACGTCACATTATAATGTTATATCCTCCACAAAAACTGCAGTGTTGTTGTGATTCTTTCATGTATGTTTAGGAAATCTCCTGTTTCAACCATTCAGGTGTGAAACAGGATTCAGTTCTTCTAGACTAGCAGCGGGCAGGAATCCCCCTCAGAAATTAAGATGAAGTATTTCTTAAGCTTCGTCTAGCTCTCTGCTACGCTGCAGCTAGCATAGCCTGTCATGAATGCTAGGCTAGTTGGCAAAGACGGTGGATAAACGGTTTTCCTACAGCGGTATGCCGTTTCTCCACCACCAGCACATTTAGCAGCGCGTACATGAGGATGACTGACAACGTTAAGCCAAGCCTCCTGGCTCTGATTGGTTGTTTTTGTTGTATTTCTTCAGACAGCAGTAATACCTCAGAGAGGAGGTGGAGGAGATTTTTCACAGATTATCTGCCTCATGTTAAACTGTCACAACATGATGACGGTTTTTAAAAAAATATGCGCAAAAACAGTTTTCTTTTAGAAGATTTACACACTGCAACAATAAATCAGAAGCAGAGGATGTACTTTGATCCATAAGAGCTAATACTTAAAAGAGCTAATCAACGGTTTTAAAAATTAACCCCAAATATCAAGAAATAGGTCAAAAGAACAAGGGCAAAAAAAAGGACACAGAGCTTAAAATTAAATAAATCACACCTGGATTCCCGGTAAGAACTGGCAGAGAGCTTCTAATATTGCACTCAAATTGCTTCATTTGTTCTCTAAAATATTTTAATCCCGTCTGACCTCAAACTTCCCATGAACCAGGACCTGAACAAAAGGCCGCCCACTGTCCTCGCAGTAAATCTGTTGTCTCCCTTCTGGGCCCTCAACGGGGGATCATAGATCAGCGCCGCGCTGCAGCTTGCTTCAATTTACTCAATTAACTGCAGCTAAAGCACTTGTAAGTTCTGCAGATGTTGGTTTATTATGGAGGCCTAGAACGGACAAGTGGGTTCAGGAACCAGTGGGGGAGGGGCGGCGAGGTTCATAACCAGGGAAGATTGAAGATCGGAGGGTAAACTAATATAAATCTCACTGTTTGGAAAATAACATATCACTGTGAAGCTAATGGTTATCTCTGCTCTGACTTCAAGATTTATCAGAAAATCTCAGATTCTCATGAATTAAAGAGAAACGTTGTGGGATAATTTAAGGCAAAAGTGACACGAAGGTATGCAAAGCACACAGTAAGGAGGATGCTAACGCTAACCAGGTGTGGTTAGCGTCCCCATAAAACATCCTGCCAACACCCTGCATGTCCACTCATATATTTTCCTGCTTGGCAAACTACATTTCAATTAAGAGCCACAACACAGGATGACATTCATAGAGCTTTAAAATAAGGTTTTGACAAATTATCTTCTGCTGTCAGGCTAATATCCTCGCTGCAGGTTTGGCCTTATTGAGGGGGTGGGGGGGGTGGGGGGGGGGATTGGGGGGGGGTTAGCTCTGCGGAGCCGCTGAGTTTCAGGCCGCGCCGCTTTAATGAGCTGCCGGCTGATGTTAATGTGAGCGGTTCTTCAGAACCACGGCAGCCCATCGCTTTGGTTTCTCTGTCAATATGAGCAACAATCAGCCGGGAAAAATAAAAAACAGAACCAAAATAATCATGACAGGTTTGTGTCACTCTGACGATAAAATAAACATCTGTAACATCTTAATGTTGGTAAAACTGTGTAAAAATCCCTATGAATGAATTAATGTTTCATCACAGTTTTAGGAGTTAGAGGCACCATATTTTGTTATCAATAATACCAATATTAGCGGCGCACCGATTGCAGCTTTCTGGCCGATCCACCATTACCAATCTTTAATTCTAATTTTACTCTTTTTTTTTCATCTGAAATGTAATGTAGAGTTAGATAATAATTAGTTACATTTACTTAAGTCACATTTTTGAAAAACAAATACTTTTTACTACTGTACCTTTTACTTTTACTTGGGTAAAAAAAAAATCAAAGTTTGTAACTTCAGAAAATGTGGAGGAGCTCAACACCTTTGATTTGAGTGGAAAACAATATTTGTGCTACTTTACAGGAAGCTGATCTTCCAGACTGAATACTGTAAAATCTATTAGTGCAAAGCAACAACTATGACGCACAAAGCACAAAAAATAGAAAAAAAAATAAGATGAGTCTCACTCTTAAATGATTTCCCACATTTACAAGATGGAAAGTCAGACAAAGTCTTTTGGGAGGCTATGAGAAGGAATTCCCCTAATTATATTCCCTCTGGGTAGAGCGTAATTTATTCAAGTTAATGCGTCTTATTTTCTGTTCAAGGTGTATGCCACGGAATTAGCAAACAAATTTAATTGTTAATCCATCTGCTTTGAAACAACCGAGATCTTGTTCCATAAGCTGTGAGTCAGCCTGATCCAATTAAACTAGAACGGAGACATTTGTAATCATTCGCCATCACGCCACCCCTGCAACCTACACAGATACACGCACCAAACCGGCTTATGCTGTTCCAGAGGAAGCGACTAAACTTGGTTTGGTGAGCAATAGAGCAACACAAACTGTTTGAAAGGAAGTAGTGACCCCAGAGAGTTTGAGGTCAAAGGTCTTGGGGTAAGAATTGCAAACGACATGTCCACCCTGGGGGTTTGCCTAATAACTTCTTTTTGGGGGTTTGGGGAAAGCTAATTTCTCCTCTGCCTTTGCTGACAGGTCTTTGGGGAGTGATAAGCAAGTATGGAAGTGTAATGAACTTGTTTTCCTCCTTTAATGCCCCTCGCTGTCTCCTAAATCACCGGCGCAGCCACCATCTTCTCTCCCACAGCTGCTGCGGCTCTGCAGATCTGAAATACTCCAAGTGGTGAAGATTTTAAGCAGATACTGACCTTTTGTCTTGTCCACTGCTGAATTATAGGCCATGTGGAGCACATCAATTCATTTCTGAGACTTTTTTCACGCTAAAAATCTGAATGTTTTTCTAAAGGTTTCACTGTAAAAACGCAACACTTATTTTTGATCTAGTTTCCAGCGCAAATTTATTAGTACACTGGAAAAATGGAAAAACTAGCTTACAAGAAACTTTTCAGCAAAATACAGGAGCTTTGTTTTAAGCAAATGAAAAAAGAGCCAGTTCCATTTGCAGATTATTAATATATTTTTCCCTCGTTGTAAATGAAATAATCTGCCTGTGAAATTGCTACCTTTTCATCAATATTCACTTAAAATAAGCTCATATTTCTTGCTAAAAAGTTACTTATAAGTTAATTTTGTTTTCTTTCAAATGAATAAAGATATGTACAGTAAATATCTGATACAAAATTCTAGGTAAGATTTAGTGCTTTTACTGTGTGAATCAAGATTTATAAATAAAATTAAAAAACAAACTAGATCCACTGGCAAATTATTTGACTATAACATGGAAAATTATCTTGTAATAAGTGAAATAATCTGCCAGTCAAAACTAGTTCTGGGTTGCTAAGCAACGGCCTTGGCTGGTGTTGCTAGGTAACGGCACAGATTGTGTTAGTGAAATAAATTACATAATCTGCCAGTAGAACTAAAACATTTTTTTAGTTATTCATTTAAAACAAGCTCCTATATGTTGCTGAAAACTTACTTGCAAGTTGGTTTTGTTTTATTTCAAATATAATGAGAAATTTGCAGTAGAAACTAGACCAAAAATACTTGGTAGCATTTTGTGTTTTTGTCATGCTAAGAAAAAAATTGTCGTTTTTCATTCAGTTCTCTTGTTTCCGGTTCAACTAGACGCATAACTTCAGAATGAATTAGAATTTAATCCCTGATTTCAGCTTGTTTTATTTCCTGGATTTTCCTGTGGCATTAAAAATGTTTAAATTTGGTTTAGATGAGCCAGTCTGGTTCTAGTTAGCTGAACAGATCTTTATCTCCAGGGAAACCCCAGCAGCATCTGTGAGGATTGATAGGCAGCATTCCTTGATTTTCCCTCCCTGCTCTCCTCCTGATGTAATGACATTATCAATTAGCCTCCATTAATTTAGCAGAAAACAAATAATCACCTCAGCCTGCCTCCCTTCCAGCATGTGGTTCTGATTTCCTGGACGTTTGTCAGTGGCCGCTGTTTTCTTAATCCTTTGGCCAAGGTGGTGCGGCCGGGGCGGGTCACGGCTTTCTCCTCCCTGCAGCTCACTTCCCGTCTGGCATTTCGTCAAAATGAGGAAAATAAAATAAAAAATGTTTAAATTTAATTTTTTTCCTTCTTTCCACGAATTGAAAATGACTGGAAATCAATTTTGTGATTGCTAATTATCTCGTCAAGCCATCAGCAAAAACAAAAACATAACAAGCAGATGATGGGCGAGGGCCGTTTATGTATCTAGAAGTCTGATTTCTATAGAAAAGAGATTAAATTGTTATAGATTTAAAACATAAGATCTAGCAGGTTTTAAAAAAAAACACTTTTATCTTTGGTTTATGGGTTTGTTTTTTTACAGATTCTTCAAAAACCTTTGCTTTCCTAGGTGGAGTTGACGAAATGGGTTGATCAAAGTTTCTTCTGGAGTAAAAGTTCCTGAATGTTTACTGTTTCTTTCTTCTTTTGAGAGGCAGTGAAAATTTAACAGCATCAAACTCCCACCTTCAACTGAACAAACTAGTTTGTGACATTTTCGTTTTGTGGTTGAGGGCCACACAAAATCACTTTAAGGTCCATAAATGGCCCCCAAGCCACACTTTGGACACCCAAACTGTATACATATTTACAACCAACTTTTACTTTTATTTCCCCTTTTGATATATTCATATTTAAAATGTTTTCATTGATAGGAAAGTGAAACCAAAGTGAAATTTCTTGGTTTTGAGCACAAACTGGTGAATAAGCTGGTTGTGGTTCTGTTTACCAGATCTTCTGCATAGAACAAGGTTGTCCAAAGTGTGGCCCGAGGGCCATCTTTGGCCCTTGAAATTATTTTGATCGGCCTCAACCACAAGTCCAGTCAAAAACAACTGATAACAGCAACATCTGGATATTTTATGGTAATAAGAAAATCATCTGAAACCTTGTTATTATGTTTTGGATCTTTAAAAATGGATACATTTCATAAAACTTTTAATATCGGCCAGGTGAAACTAAGAAAAGAAAAATCACAATAAACTCATCTTTACATGTTAAATTTAACACGTTCTGTGGCCTGTGAGAAGCTTAATTTATCTAGTTTTGGCTAAAAGTTTGGACAGCATCACGCTGACAGCTTTGTGCATCACTTCAGCTCCCTCATTTATGAAACTATTTCCAAACACGCTTTTTATTTATTTATTTTCTTTAAATAACGACAGAAATGTGCAACACTTTCTTCATTTGAACGTTTCCCTATCATTCCAAGATCTTTGTGGGATGTTGGTAGAAGCTTATCTGCTTACAGATTAAATTAAACAGAAATGATTTTGTTTAAATCTTAATCTAAACTGCTGTATTTTCTCGATAGCAGAGCCTGTTGTCGGCTATGTGATTGCTTCCCCCGTCTATCCTATTTATTTTAGACTGGAGGGAACAAATCTCCAGCTTCTCCTTCTGGTTGCCACACAGTAATTCCTGAGGAAAAATCAAGGACCTTGAAGCGTGTTAATGCTCACATATTGAAGCCTTACAGCGCGGTTAAGATACTGTACCTGTGAGGCAGCGCAGATAAGAAGGTGTGGACAGTGATGCGAAGTTTCTGGGAAGCATGTTTGGGTAATATTGCATCTAAACACTTTAAAGTTGGCGTAACTCATGGCCACACTTTGCCCCATTGTGAAGCAGAGCTAAACTCTCTCCTGGCAAAATAAAAGGCGCCTCAATGGGAAGAAGTCTGGGTAAAACTTTAGTTATGAAAGTATAAAACCACCAAGTACACTGTAAGGCCTTAACAGGATTAAGTGGGTATTAAAACTTATAGATGGAATTGGGTGTAGAAATGTCCATCTATTCAAGTCTGTAATCATAATTTCCAAATTATACCAGTTGGCTGAAATCTATAAGAGTTTTATATCAGTTGGTATAGATAATTATTCGTATTCTCTTGTCTTAAATATCTGAAATACTGTGAAACTGGTGGTCTGACCTTTACAGTTTTATTCGGTTTTCATTCAACATTGTTTTTTTTTTTTACTTTTAAGTGCTAAGTTACTCAACAGACTGTTGCTAGGTAACCAAAGAGTGAGTATTCTATATATTGACCTATATAGATAGATAGTTAGATATCTAAATCTATATAGATCAATATTAGGGCTGTGTAATAATATAGATATCATGATATATATCGATATTTTCTTTCCTAGAAAAAAAATCAATATTCATCTGCAAGTATCGTAACATCCAACTGCCACCTTGTTCCCTCACTGCTTGCTTCACCAGGTCATCAGGCTTAGAGTGATTCCTTCAGATGTTCAGGTTAAAAAGG
>CAEGAF010078911.1:0-15814 GCA_903067075.1 Micropoecilia bifurca
AAATCAAAACATCTACAATAGTAATAGTAATATTAATGATAAAATAATGGTCAGTGCAAAGTAGCCTGCAAATTCTTTAGTGGGGGGCGGTGAGGGACCTGGATAAGGGCTAGGGGGGTGCTGGGCCAAAAAAGGTTGAGAAACACTGTCTTAGTGCAAGAACTTTTTATCGAAATTTTTTAAAATTGGCATTTCAATTAAGCAAATTTATTTATGTAATTTCAAGTTATATATAATATATAATATGACAACAGCTATGTCATTTTGTATGTGTAACATGGCACACATATTACACACATCCAGTTATATATTCATGTGGTTTTGCTGAGGTTTAACAGATTTTCTTCATTTGCTACTCAACTTTTTTTTTTTGTGCACTGACAACTAAACATTGTCTGTACTCCACCTTGTTGTACATTAATCTCAACAAAATGACAACAAAAACATTTTGGGTGCACTGACTGCATTCTTCTCTCTGATCCCAAGCTTTAAAAAGCCTGAGAAAAAAATTAAGATTTTGACTCATACCAATTTATTTTTTTGTATGAGCGCTGCATGTTTAACAACTTATCACTTGAAAAAACCTATTCACGTGCGACTTCAGTTGCAATTCTTATTTAATGGAAACACCATAGTTTGAAATGGTGTTTTTCCCACATTAGCCGAGGCGGCGTTTTGCGAACATTTTTAATGGAAATGTCACTTCTGTTATAAAATACTAAATGAACAGTTAACAATCAAACACATTACATCAAAATTGATTATTTATTTTGAAATTGCCTTTGATTAAAAAGTTTCTATTACAATATGGTGCACTTCAATATAAGAAAAGAAAAGAGAGTGCAATGTAATCAGTCTTGTAAAATTAATCAATGTAATTCTTTGTTTGTGTTTTTTTTATAGATACCTTCGTCCCTCAGGTTGCTGGATATTACTGACTTGTCATGATCCCGCTTTGCAACTTTGAGCTGTTTTTTTATTTATTTCCAAATTTGATAATCAGAAATCAAACTGTCCTATAGTCATACATAATTTTTGCCTAATTGTGTGTTTTCTATCCACCTACTTAATTTACAAACTGTAGTCTGAGTACATAATTGAATTTGAACCTTGCAGTCAATTAATCAAGCCTTTCTCATGGTAACAGATGTGGTGGCACTCAACAATACAGGTTAATGACAGAGGTTTGGCCAGTAATTACACCATTCACGTGCTAACACAGCTGCTGGCCTTGCTACCGTTGTCATCACCCCCCCACACACGCATACACATTCTGTCCCATTTCCCATTGTAATGAGCACTCGGGGCTACAAATACCAACAGCTGTCCTTCCCATTGCATTTCCATTTAAATGTCTATTTAAACAGAGCAATTTTGCATTGGTGTATTGAATCAAAGCTCAAGCCGAGGCCCAGAGGCTTTAACCGCCTGGTGCTGGTGTCGGTTGTAATGTAATGCCTTTTTCCACACTGAAAGGGGATTTATGCGTCACATTTACAAACACACTGGGGACAATGGAACACAAACGGATAGAAAATGTTTAAAACTTTGCAGTTAACAACTTTCAAACAGGTGCGTGCGTTTTAGCCTAAATTATGTAATTGTTTGAAAGGAACCTAAACTAATTTATGAGAGTATGGAGAGCAAGAGAGAGAGAGGGAGGATTTAGATAGAAGTGGTGGAGACGAGGGAGGGGATGCCGCCGAATCTCAACTCAGAGATGAGAGGAGGATGACTAATGTTGTTAGCAGAGCTATTACTGGTCTGCAGATTAATTCATTAAGTAAATTTATCGTTTCACCTCCCCTCGGCCTCTTGTCACAAGGCGTGTAATATGACACCTCTCAAATTTGTTCTAACATCTACCCCAGGGGTGGGCATTGAGTACTCACCCTCCACCCTCCTCCACTCCCCCCCACACACACACCCTCCTCTGTCTCTTTGCTAATAAGGTGGGAGGAGCAATTCAAGCTAAAATGACTGCATCTGTCTGTCTGCAGGCTGAGGAAGGGGGAGTCCTCCAGCTCGCAAAGTTTTTCATTCAGAAATTTCTCTTTAATCATAAAACATACAGTAAGTAGACTACTGCACTTACTGTCTCAGTATGATACTGCAAGAAGTACAAATATTACCAAGTAATTATGGTCCATTTTCTAGTGCAAATGTCTCACTACACTTGAAATAAGACAAAACTGACTTACAGGTAACTTTAAAGCAAGATATAAGAGCTTGTTTTGAGCCAATAATTCCTTAATATTGATGAAAAGTACTAGACATTTTCCCTGTGTTATGAATGAAATAACCTACCGGTAAGACTGATACTTTTTCATCGGTATTTAGGAACTATAGACTTACAACAAACTGCTGTATCTTCATAAAATGTTTGTTGTAAAGTAACATGTCTTATTTCAAACATGCTAAGATATTTAGACTAGAAAGTAGACCAAAAAATTTAAGGGTTGTATTTTTTGCAGTGTAAATATATTGTTTTCGGGTTTTTTGCTAATTCTGTTTTGTAAAGTTTTGTCTGAGGAAAGCTCTGTTAGTATTTGATCTTAGCTGTAATGTGGGCTTGGTGTGTATTCTGCAGGAGATGATGCTTTGGATCAGATCAGAATCCCCCACAGATTTCTACTTGTTGTGTTTGTCAAGCTGTCCCAATTAACACTGTCAACAGGTACCAAGATTTACACTAGCACTAAATCATCTCATGTTTCTCCTCCCCTCTAAGCTCCCCAAATAGTTCACACCTCGGGCTCTCAGAGAGCTAAACCTGCCTGGCTTAACCCGCAGGCCTCGGCTTATTCCATCTGCCGGTTTCAGCTGTGAGGGCTCTGTTTTTACTTCTGTGGACTGATGTGGCTGAGGATGAAAACCAAAGAACCCGAAGGCAGCACTGCAGAAAGGCATGCTTGCTAAATAAGTAATAGGTAATTTTAAGATAAACATTTCTTTTTTTGTTGTTTTTTATGGCGTTCTGTCAGAAGAACAGCAAAGTATATTCTGAAGATGTTTTGTTTTAACTTCTGTTTTTTTAACATTTGAATTTCTTTCATTTACAGATGTGAGCATTTTGTTTGCAAGACAGTTTAGTTGATTAAGATTATTTCCAGACCTTTTGGAAACATGGTTCTTCATTCATTATAAGAAGTAGATCTACACAGTAATTTATTTCTCTAGAAATGAGACTAGAGAGACAAACGTTTCTCAGCAGACCGAATGGGACAGAAATATTTGTTTTCCAGAATTAATTCCTAACTGTTGTTTAAAATACCATCCATCCACATCCAACCACATCCATTAATCTTCATCCATCTATCATTGCAACTATCCATCATCTTCTTCCATCCACTTTTGTCCATCCGTTCATCCATCTATCTACCTATTCATCCATCCATCCTTCCTTCATTCAATTAATCCATCTATTCATTCATCCATACATCTATTTATCTATCCTTCCTTTCATCCAGCGATCATAAATAGATAGTTGAATCTATTTATGCATCCATCCACTTTTGTTCCTCCTTTCATCCATCTGTCCATTCATTCATCCATCCATCCATTCATTTACATATTCATCCATCTAGCCAGCCAAACTCCATCCATTTATCCATTATCCATGTTTGATATGCAAGGACACTGGTGTCTCAAGAAGCATCAAATTTTCTCATAATTTTTTATCTGGATAATTGTGCAGGACCCATGTAACAAACATGACTATCCGAACCCCTTTCACCCCTTTTTCCAGCAAGTGTGTTGTGGTGACTCACCCCCTGTTCCCCAGCACCATCCATGTTCACCTCAAAGCTCCACCACTTTCAAGCAAAGCAGTCAGAAGAGAAAACAAACCCAGTGCCTAACAAACACATGAAGCATTGCTTTAACTAAATCCCACAGATAATGGCTTCTGTGTCAGAGACCAACGATAGCGGGAGGGGTGACGAATGGCGAACGGGGTGGGGGGGGGATTACTCTCACGTTTTGCATCAGTTGCTTTCTGCTGGGTGGCCCCACTTGTCAAAAAAAAGGAGGGAGAAGAAACGGATGGAAAAAGAGGAGAGAAAACCATTTAATGTGGCACATTGAGAAGAGGAGGGCTCTTAATGCCATCAAAGCAAGGGGGGAAATCAGCCATTAATTTATTCTGGCCTTCACACACATGAATACCGCCAGGCAAGCGCATACACCATCTACACACTGTTTGCTACAGCTGTGGATCAGTTCAGTAACATCTGGGGCTGAGACAAAATGTTTGAGACCCTCTTTCTGTTTCTCTGTGCATGTGTGTACGTTATATAGCGAATTATAGTTGTGACAAGCAGAGAAATTTTCCCTCAAAGATACAGGAGGAGCAGATGACTACGCCATTCACTGGCTGATAAGAACTGATGGAGAGGTTAATAAGCTACACGCCCAGGTCATCACAGGCTTTTTACCGGGCTACAGAGAAAAGACGACAATGATGAGGAGAATGGGGAATTTGTTGGGGGCTGGTGGGGTGGCCAGGTGGTACAGTGAGGGGAGGGGGGGGAGGGTCACCTCTCCAGTATCTGTGGGGGTTTTTTCCAGACTTTCAAAAGTCTGGCAAACTTTTTTCAGCCAAACTCAATTACTATTCATTTGCATCCTCTTATCAGGCACCAGTTTGTTTTACATGGATGCAAATACCTCAGCCGGACTTTGATGCTACCTTTGTGAATGAGAGCAAAATTTGTTTTTTACTACCTTCCTAGGAAAGACAGTAGATCTAGGGCAGGGTGATTTATCAATTTTATTGATTTATCATAGTTTTGCTCTTTGAAGTTTTCATTTTTTTAAAATCTGGATTTGTTTTCTTTTCACCAATCCACTCTTTGAGCCTCCATGGTTGAGTGATGTCAGCATGCCATCTTGTTTGATGTACAGCTTCTATTTAATTGGACTTTGAATTCAGGTCTACTCTATGATGGAATATTGCTAACCAAAAATTTTGTAATCTTTTAATTTCAAGAATAAAGTCATAGTATTACAAGAATACAGATGTGCGACAATAAAGTGGAAATAATGTGAAAATAAGGTATTAATAAAACTAGAGTAAAGTCATCAATTTATGAGAACTCCTACATAAAAAATAATAAATATGAGGAATGTTGAACATTTCGTGAAGTTATATTTTGGTATTGGTTGTAAAGATAAGGTAATACATTTGAAGCATTGCTTTCACACCATTATTGAATCATTATTAGCTGTAGGATTTTGAAGCGATTGAGCAAACGACTGAGTCTGTTTTGAAGAAAGAACTGCATGAACTAAGCTGGCCGTGTTGGATCTGGATAACTCTACAAGCTTTTTTCAGTTAGCAACTTTTCTCGTAATTTCAAGACGTTCTTGTAAAATTGCGTCTTTATTCTGCTAATATTAGGATTATATTCTCGTAATTAAACAGAATTTCTCTTAGCCTGGCCCTAGGACTCTGTTGTACAACTTGCAGAAGGGAAATAACAGCCACTTTTGGAAAATACTTGGACATTTGTAATTCTTGTTTTGGAAAATAAAATGAGAAACAAATCTATTAAAATCAGATCTGGTATGAAAAAATCCTAACCCCTACTGTTAAAACAAACAGTATGGGTTAGTTTTAACTCATGTTGCTCGGCCATAAGTCGAACCATGTGTCTGTTTACAGCTTCAACATCTGAGCCTTAAAGTCTGTCACTTTAAGGCAGAGGCCCTAAAAGTGACAGACTTTTAGGCTCATCCTGATCATTTGTGGTGGCTTCGTACTTCCTGTTCAGGAGAGAATAGTCAAATTTGTATCTGTTGTTTGCATAGCATGTCTATGTCTACACAAACATGCACAATGTTGCTGACATTGTGACGTTTGTTCATTTAAAGCTCTACCTCTATCATATTGTAGAGAATCCCATTCCACAGGTAGAACCTGTTAATCCAACTTGTGCTGCTGTTCTGCTAAATAAACCTGCTTCAGATTACCTGAGAGATTTAGATGGTTTCAACATTCAGGTAAATCACAGCGTTTGGTCATTTCTCATATGACTCATTAGTGATTACAAGTTTTAATAAAGAATTGAGGCTCGAATGTCTCTGTTTCCTGCATGATATTTAATTGGTCCCAGATTTATACGTTACTTTATCAAATGAAACCAAGACTTCTCTTTGGCAACAGCTCGTTTTGATTAGCATGTCTGAATTTGCAGTTCTTGAAAAGTGCTCCCTTGACTGCTTATTTTTCCCACAATCCTCCTGTGTAACCTCAGGCAATGGGAAAGCACCCCCGTTGAGTTGAAGACAGAATCCTTTAGCAAAAAAAAAGGAAAAACAGACTAAATCCTCATTCCTTCATCCAATGTCTCTGCTCTCACTCTCTTGGTGAATACTCTCTAGTGGACCTGCATGACTACTGTAAAAATTTAATCAGCTATGAATAGGATTGTTTTTGGAGAACAGGGTATTTTTTGCATTGTTTTAATCTAAAAACATTTAGACCCATTTCCTGTTTTTATGTAAATTTTTGAAATTAGCATATGCACTCATAAGAATCCTGGAGATCTTTGGTTTTTGAAGATATTATGATAAGTTGCTGTTTGTGATATGATGCTGGATGTGAACTACTTAGGACTTCATAGACAAACTCTGAAGTCATACAAGTCATTGAACGTTAGTTATTTTACCTGGCGGTGGAACAAAAATGCCTTTAAACAAAAGATCTGTCATGAAATGAGTCTCTACAGAAAATCCACAGGTTTTATGCGATCACATTGGTTATGACCCAACAGGAACAATAACACTCCAGCTCAGACGGTGGCGTCAAATACACAGGAGACAAAAAATATTCAGATCACAAACAAAAGAATCAGAACATTTTGAAATGCAGGAGGAGAGTTCTCCTGTGTTTGGTGAGATCTTCAGAAACCCTGTGTCAACATTTTGATTGTGGTTCTGTTTTACCAAGACGATGGAAACCAAGAGTGGAACCAGGACTTGTGATTGACTGTCACAATCTGAATATCATTTTTTTCTCATTTTTTCCCAATGACTGAAATTCATCATCATTCAGGACTGATCCCAGACATCTCTGTTGTTAAGAAGCCACATGTGAATAAATCATAAAACGCTTCCAAAAGCTGTGGTCTAAATAAAGTATCTACAGGATAGCAGCATGGGTCCTCCTCTCTTACCCGCTCCCGTCCCAGAGCTAATAGAAAGGCGCCGGCTCCCTATCACCCACTCGCCTTTAATAATAAAGAGAGCCCCCGTGGAAAGGAGCTAGCGCTAGCTGCTGAAGATCACGCTGGTAATAGGATGATGTCTTTTTGCCTTTTGTCATCAGATTATGAACGGGGATAGCCTCTCCTCTCGGCTCCTCCACTCTTCTTAGCTCTTCCCACACACGGCTCCAGACGTCCTGGAGGGCCCTGTCGAGTTAAAGTGGAGACAGGCGTAGCCAGGGCTTTGTTGCTCTGCTTGTATGGTAAAAGCCTCGCTAATGAAATACCTTTTAGGGGGTATCGGCAGGTGAGCTCCCATATCAGGCGTTTCAGCTAAAAAAGAAAACACACACACAGCTGAGCCGATGCTCACATCCTCTCCGTCTTTTCATCTGCCCCCTCTTGCTATATTAATTACCTGAAGTGCCCCGGCCTTGCAAAAAAAAAGCTCTCGATTCTGCCGCTTTCCTGCCTCTTCTCCACCCTGCCTCTTCTCCATCCAACGTGACAGGTCTGCAGTCAGCCTAAAGTGGGGGGTGCAGCAGAAGGACAGATAATAGTAGTAATGAACACGGGTGACAATAATGACGAAGGTAATTGAGAAATGGTGTATTACAAGCCTCTTGATTTTCCTTTTTCAGCCTCAGGCTAAGTGGGGACAGGTTGTAAATCATCTTATTTAGAGCTCCGTTAAATGGTTTGTGTTGAGCGTTGGAGAGAGCGGGGCTTTCTGGTGTTCAAGCTGAGGCGAACTGACAGGCATAGAGTTGTGATACCTAATGTGGGAGGAAAGGTTTAAAGTCGCTGTCGACTTTAGACTAATTTATTTTGCTTTTAATATCTAATTGACGCTGAGTGGCAACAGTGCGGTCCGTTGAACTCCTCACCACTTCTTCTCCACCACGCTTTGTTTTCTGCTGCGTTTCTGTTTGCAGAGGTGTGAGAAATATCACACCAATCACCAAACGTGTCTCCCTGTTAGCATTTCTCTCTGTATTCTGTATTCTGCTCCTGGGAAGATGCATGGAGTTTTCCTCAAAGATACCCCAACCAAGATTTCAAGTCCAAGTTCAAAACATTGGGTTTCATTACGTTTTGAAGCTTCCATATTAAGAATAATTATTCTTATCCATATTATCCATATTATTCTTAATATGGAAGCTTCAAAACGTAATTATTTCAAAACGTACAATTATTTGTAGACTAACTGAGGAAGAAAAAGAACAGCTTTCAAAATATGTTTTCAGACTAAATCAGAGAAAACATTTCCTGGTTTAGGCCTATTAGAATAATCAGATCAAGAGATACATATTCTTATTACTTTAATTGAAGAAGTTGACTTTATATTCCTTAAAGCAATTTGTGAAAACCAGGACAATTATGTTACTGCTTTGTCAGATTGTGATTACAGTTAATGGATATGTTGGCACACCTGTGGACGCTTTTAATGGCAACACCTCTAACTCACAGCTTTCGTGTGTCACATAGAAAAAAAATCAATAAATACCAGACAAGATAACAGGAAGAGAAATAACTGATTCTTCCTCAGGTACAGTTTCCAGATATCTGATGGTGACATATTCATTAATTAAATGCAAGTAGAAACCTGTCCACTCATGATATTGTCAAGGAAGTTCTGTGTCCCAGATATCAATGTATTTTGGTGCAAAATATCTATCACTCCTCACCTCTGTTTCTAAACCATGCAGGGTTTGGCCCATTCGTTGCTAAATAAGCTTGTAATCTTACCAAGGCCGCAGAGGGACATATTCAATGTGACCATACCCTATTTTTAGTTTTTACGCTCTTAAATTTGACTTGAGGTCTTGTTTTATAAAGACATTCTATAGAATGTAAATCCTCACCTTAACGCTGACATTTCCAACTTGCTTGCCAACATTTCCTAGTCCAGGTTGTTCCACAACATACAGGCAAAGAGCTCAGATGGATAAAAGTCTTTCTCGCTCACAGTGAGAATGAACGGTAGACATGTCTCAACAAGTCTACAAAACACAGCTTATTTTTAAATAACTTTGTCTGCTGACCCTGAAAGTATGTTAAATGTGGACTTCTATAGTGTCCACTGATTGCATTTCTAGTTTTCTCCTGTTTTGGTGGGTTTGCAGACCTTTCTCACTTGTGTGTGTTTGTGTTATTTTTCTGGCCGTCTCTTGCTCTCAGCCTGTGGATAGAGACAGGGCGGTCTCAGCTTTAACAGGCAAAGGCTGCCTCCACTAGCCCATAGTCTGCCACTCTGTGATAATGTTTATTGATTTGTGGCAAAAACACAATTTGATGGACTGGGAGGAAGGTGGGGTGGAGAGACCAGTGGACTGAGGCGAGCCGAGGTCTGTGTTTGATTGTCACAACTTGGCTGGCTGAGAGACAAATACAGAAATGTTTTAGGATTGGTTGTGTGTTCTTTTTTTTTTTAATTTGTTCTTTCAATCTGAGCACAATTATTATAACATTTTAAAATGTAATGGTAAAGTGTTGTAAATTCAGATTTAATTGAGAAAATGTACAAGAGTGTGGAATGGATGAAAGAAAACAAACACACCTTTTCTCTGTGTTTATTGAGCAGGAGGAAATGTTTACCTCAGTTTGAGTGTGAACTCTGTTCATCTCTGGAGTCTGTGAACTGTTTGCTTGAGCCCCGCCTAGACATCAGAGGAGGAGGAATGAGAGGTGTCTGGAGGCTGATCTACTGTTAGCTTTCTGGTCAAATGTGTTTGCTCAGGTTCATGGGTGTTTGCTTCTGTTTCTCTATTAGTTGGATAGTCCACACACAAGAGCAAAGAGGTGTGATACTGCAGGAAAGAAAGATGGAAGCATTAGGAGTATTAAATCCATCTCAGGTTTCCAAAGAGGGACATTAAAAAACTAATTCACACCGTCGTGCTCATAGATTATGGCATTTTCTAACATCCTCTGTAATCAAAGGTAATGTACTCAATGAAAACTTATAATTGAGCTAACAATATATTATAAGTGAGAGAATATTTGCATTTGAGAGTTGACCTATCACTTCCATGAAATTCTTGAATCTCATCTGTAGAGTAGAGTTGTTGTCTTGCAATCAGAAGGTTGTAGGTTAGATTTCTGCTATCACATGTGATAGGAGAAGGCACTTTAACCCCACGTTTGGGTTTATAAACTTGCATACGGGTTTATGAATGTATGCACATTTGTCGGTGTGAAATGGGTGATTGTGTCACTAGTGTAAAACTGTCTGTATTCCTGGAAAAGCACAATGCGAGTTGAGTCTATTTACCATTTAGCCATGTGGGTGCATAAAGCCTACACTCACAAAGCACTGACTTTTTACACAAAGCTCTGCCTTGTAGCTTNTGTCATATAACCACACTCGGCTCCTCCAGACTAGCGGCAGCAGGGATTAGCAAACACCTTGTGGACCTGCACATCTGCTGAGCCCATCACAGGAACTACTTCTCAGTCCAATGGTTGAAGAACGTTTGTAAACAGCATCATGGAGAAGCCTCGTTGTGATGACTTCCTGAATGCAGAGGAAAGAGTAAAATGTTCTTAAAGAGACAGAGGCCCAATTTCACGGCGTCATATGACTATGGTGCCAAATTGAGCTACATTTAAGTTGTTTTTGATACACACAGCATTTTTATAACTAAAGGCAACATAGTTATATTGTGGTATAAAATGGCGCTATGTGCCTGGAAAATACCTTTTAATCAAGGAAGGTTTTTGTCTATTAACCAATTCACGTCACTTACACTTATCCCAAAATCCTAATTTGACTTTTTTCATAACAGTGTGAAACACCTTTGCACTTATATACCTTTAACTGAGCTACACCTATCTATCTATCTATCTATCTATATCTATAAAACCACAGCTTAAAATAAAATCTATATTTCTCGAACCACTTACTTGTCTTGTTCTCTCATATCTCCGCCTCCTTTGTGCGTTATAAAGCAAGCAGTGGTTGACAAGTGACACCAGTGGAAAAGGCACTCATTGTCCCACAGTGTGAGAGGAGGCTTTTTTTTTTCACTCTTCCCCCCCCCCTCAGTTTTACTTTTCTCCTCTTTCTGTGTGTGGAGAGGAAGGGGGGAAGAGGTGCGAGCATGAATCGGTTAATGTGTTCCATTCAGCAGACATTATACACAGGTTCAATAAAGCAGGAATCTGCTCTATGCTCTGGGACTATTGTCCCATTCAGGACGGATAAAAAAGGCCTCGTCCAAGACTCCCCTGGAAAAAAAAAAAAAAAAGCTCTCAGCAGCACTTGAGTGGAGAGCAGTGGAGAAAGGCGAGGAAATCACATGTGCAACGTGGACGAGAGCGAGCAGCTTGATTCTTCCACACAACTCGGGTTTAATGTTGCAGAAGTTGTACCTGCTGTCGGACTTTGGCTGTGTTGCTTTGAATTTTGAATCGTAGATTCAAATTTGATTTGGCATTTTAAACGTGCCAGTAAGAAAGATTAAATCAAACTGATGTGAAACTCTAAAGCTGAATCATGGAGCTCCCTAACCTCTGCTGCTCTCTGTTAGCAAGACGCTGCTCTCCTCTCATTAATTAAATCAAGTCTTCGCCAGGCTCCTTAAACATCACCTCCCCGCCCCCCTCTTGGTGCCTCCTCTGATTAGGCCGGCCCATCATGCATATTCACGTCGGCGCGGTGACAGCCTTTTAACGAGCTCTTACCTAATCACAGGAAACAATGTTCATCCTGTTCTTTTTGTTCCTCCTTTTTCTCATTTTCCCTTTATATGTGTTTGGCTTTCATCTTCGCCGATCCCCCGCTGATATCAGCCGGGGCCCGACACACTGATGGAAGAGAACGGTGGGAGAGGCACAAGTGCGGCTCGGGCCCTTAAATAAGCTACAACTGGGAAGGGTGGCTTGAACACACAAGACAAGTTCAGCTTTATCTCCTCCCTCTCCCTGCCTTTATAAATGTCTGATAGACAAATTGGATTAGCAGCTATTGGATTAAATAACAAAATGGTGGGATAAGGAATGAGATAAATGTGCTGTGATCACAGCTTTCAATGTGTTTCTCTTTCTGTTCAACTCATTTTCCTGTTCTCCAAAAGGCCTTTGAGGGACAGATACAAGATTCATCAAGTCACTGTAGTTCATTTTTGATCAGTTAATGTGGATCCTAAGACGATTTAACGTTTAACAAGCTGCACAGCAGCTAAATGGTCAAACTGTTGATCTCTGAAACATGCTTTGTCAGAAGTTGTAGATTTAATTTAATTAAATTTAATCATTTTAGGCAAGTAGAAAAACAAAAACATTAGATTGAGTATCACGTCTAATGGGAAAAAAATCCGCTAAATTATATATGCCACAATTTTTGGTTCCCCTAATTAATCCTTTTAAATAAACATATCTGAAGCATTTTATAATTTGTTCTTTGTTTAAATTGATCACGGTTTCTAGGAGCTTCGGAAGTAAGCCGTCACTTCCTGTTTCCCAAGGATGTAAATGTGACGTGGCACACAGGCCATTTATTTTAGCTGCCATGCTGAGCAAGGACCTGTCTTTATCTTGTCACCAGACCCAATGAGCAGCGTAATGAGGGAAATTAAATCTCAGAAGCCCACTGTTGGATGATTTCAACAAAGCTGCGTCTTGAGACTACGATAATTTGACACCGTAATCCCTGGAAAATGTATTTTCTGGCCTAACGAGCATACATTTGTAGAGTTTGCGCAACTCTGCTGCCACTTGAAACTGGAGCTGTGTAGTTTGGTCAGATGAGACGAAGTTTAGCTTTACAGCAACAAACACTCTTAGTACATTTGGTGTGAAACAAGATAAGAAAACATGGAAAAGCAACTCATTCTCACTGTGGATGTAGAGGGTGCTGTGGACCTGTTTCTCTACCAAACCTAGAAATCATGTTGGAATTTGTGCCATCAAGATTTCTAGGGAATATCAGGGAATTTTAAACCCACTGTGGACTCCATCCATTCCATCATCCATCCATTTTCTTACACCCTTTATCCACTGTGGACTCAATCGGTGAAATAAAATTGGGTCGTTATTGAATTCTTCAACCATAATTAGTTTCAGGCAAAGACCAAATTAAGATGAGAACATTTTCAAGACCATTTCTGTAATCCATCAAAAGCAGCTCATTGGTAAGATAACTTATAACAGAACTCCAGCCTAACTGGTTGCACTGGTATGCATACTTTTCTATTTAGCTGCTTTGACGGAGCTTTTATTGAACCCAGTCTACGTGCTTTGCCACATACCAGTGGATTGATTTACCCTTTTCTCTCAAAACAATATATTCAAAATAACTAATCACATCCACCAGTGTTCACAGCCTTGGTCATGAAGCTCAAATTTGAACTCATGTGGATCTTGTTTCCACTGTTCATACTTGAGATGTTGGTACAGCTCAGTTGGAGTCCACATGTTTTAAGTCCAGTAGATTTGTAAAGGTACACCTGTCTGTAATTGTGCCACAGTCAAAGGAATTTTCTGTTCTCAAGAGACAGGATTTTCTCAAGGCGTAAACAGAAAGTCTTCTGCTGGTGTGAAGATCCCAATGAGCTGATTGGCCTTGATAATCTGTAGACGGAAACTGTTTGAAACCAGCAGGACTATTCCTAGAGTTGAATAGCTATCTAAACTGAGCAATCAGTTGAGAAGGGCCTTTCAAGAAGGTGAAGAATCAGCATTGTTTGAAAGACATCCTTCTAGAAATACGACCATCTCAGCAGAAATTCACCAACCAGACATGTATGGGAGAGCTGCCAGAGAAAAAACCCATGTCGTAGTAAAAGGCAGCCTGGCCCGACTTTGCCAAAAGTCACCTGAAGAACTCTAAAACTTTGAAAAATAAAGTTCTCTGGTCTGATGAGACCAGATTGAACTATGTGGCATGAATACCAGGCATCCTTTTTGGAGGAAACCATGCAACATTCCTCACTTAGGCAAAACATTCATGGTGGGGCCAGCATCATGTTGTGGGGAAGTTTCCACCAACAGTAACCAAGAGTAAAGTTAGCAAAGAAGTGAAGATGAATTTAGTTATGGACATTCAGGAGCCATTTTAAACTCAGACTGGGGCAATGGTTTGTCATCCAACAAGACGAAGACACCAGGCAAACATCCAAGACATCAAAGGAAGGACATATGGACGACTCTGTGAACTATCCAGATCCTAGACTTGAATCCTATTGAACATCTCTAGACGGAACAAGAACTTGCTTTGGACCCACCCAACCTGAAGGAACTTTAGAGGCTCTCCAAAGAGAAATGAGCAAGAATTTGTTACATTCAGGAAGATGTCTATCTGTATTTACTGTCAAATGTACATCAACACTACTGAGCAAATTCTGTGGTATTGCTTATACTTTGTTCTGTACAATTAGAGCTAACAATAATATTTTGATGGATTCAAGGAACCCTGCCATTGAAGCCGAGCAGCAGCCCCAGCTAAATGGCATTGTAGCCATCAGCTACAATGCCATTTGGCATTTTACAGACAATGGCTGTCAATATCTAAAGGTTCACTCTTTTTTACCTTTTATTTTTTCTTTCATTCCTCTTTTACCATCTCTCATATTGTTCAAACACACAGAAATGTGTAAACCAGCCTTCTCTTGATGCCTTGAGGATCTCTATCCACACATCTTGGTTTGTGTGATTGTATCCCAAATGTGATTGTGCGAGTGAGTGAAACAAGGGAAGAGGGAGGCAGGCGATCAGATAGTTGTTGGAATATGTGTATCAGTTGTATCTCAGCTGTGTGCGTGTGCATGTGTGTGTGTTGATTGTATCTTCACCACATTGATAGCGGAGCTAACTCTGAACATGATATAAAACATGATACATTTTCCTGTAGGTGAGGAAACCCTGTGTATCTCCATCAGGCATATTTCACCCAGCCTTTGATGTTCTGATCAAACATTGTATCTGTGCCAGTTTTAATACTTCGGCCTCAGCAGAGTTTGGCCTGTTCCCGCTCCATGTTGAGCGCTGAGATGTGGAAGGCGTATAAGGCGAGCAGCGAGATCCAGACTGCAACCTGCCAAAGTGGCAGATGCTTTGATCCAAGATGGCCCCCTGAGAGCCAGCATGGATCCACAGTGTCTCAGGGCCAAGGCTGGATTCACAGACAGTGTCAGCACTGGCTGCCAGGGAAATTTACACCATTTGTCTTCATACAAAACAACATTCAGCAGTTTTCCTTCTCTGAATATACAGAGAAGCCCATTTTGGTTTCAGCTTGTTGATGCATATTTATGTTGGAGTCTGACTGCCGGCCATTATTGGAGCGTTGATCGTTTCGGATTTTTCCCATAAAACCTGGTTTAAATATGTATTGCATGTATTTTCTTCCTTTCTGAATTTAGGACTTCACAGTTGGTAACTAAAACTAATAAAAATATACTAATCATAGTGTTTTTAAAGTTTCTGGAAAAAATAATATTTCTATTGAAAAATCTAGTAAAACTGTTTAGTTTTACTGCAGAATAAGCTTTACATATTCTTTGTTAGTGCTAGCGCAGAATATATCATACTGGAATAAAGGTATACTTGGGTATTAGGGCTCCTTTCTAAACACTCTTTAGTAGAGGTGCGCCGATCGATCGGTC
>CAEGAF010078912.1:0-44937 GCA_903067075.1 Micropoecilia bifurca
AAAGTACCCATTATTAAATCTACTTAAGTAAAGTACAGATACACGAAAATTGTACTTAAGTACAGTAACGAAGTACTTGTACTTCGTTACTTCCCACCACTGGCGAACGGCTTACGACCCCAAAAGGTCCCACTGAAGAACGTTGACGTCACACTAGAGCACAGGGTTTACAGAAGTAATAATGGATGCTACCCTCAGATTTAATCTCTCCAGGGGAATGAAACAGGGCTTCCCTGCTACTCCGGACCTCTTCTTGATGGTGGCACGCACAACTTATGGCATGTCATATTAAAAACAGACCTGTAGAAGGCCATCTTCTTGGTAATAAGCTAATTTTGACACAACTAGAAAATTAAGGACTTTATTTCCCAGAACAGAACACACTATCTGGAGAAACCTGCTGTGAATGTTTAGGAGAATGTCTGTCTTTGCCACTTGTACTGATAAAGTCACTTAGATAAAACACATTTTCAAAAACCCAGTTTGGAATGTTATTCCTCTCCAACATTGGTGGGATTGACCTTTTTCTCGGTCCCTCTAAAAATATGGACCTAAAATTGTTTGCCTCACATACAAACAATTTTCTCCTCACAACTATACAAGTCGCAACAACAGAGAAATCTTACACAAACACAAATCCCTATTTCTATGTTACTGCTTTATATGTAGCACAGTGTGAGTTGACCAGTTACTCGACAGTGAAGGCCAACTGCTCACCTATGAACAATTTATTGGTGTATGTACTCTTTTTAAAGGAAATAAAAGGTATGATTCTCTTACCTACCCATCCCCAGCAGATATAATTATTTGGAAAATTTGATTATCTGGCGAGAAAACTTATACAAGTCCTGTTTCAGAAGGACATCACGACACGAACAGCTGTTACGCAGTGGAACAACAGGTTTTATTGATGGGAAATCACTGGAAAGGGCCTGACTTCGACTGAACAGATATTTGATTTCTAACAAGATTTACGAAAGAAAAATATCCTACAAATTTATCCATAAAATCTATCCTGTTAAGATGTATAAATCCTGATTCAAGAAAGAATTTGATATTAACTATAATTTTTGTGATACCCGGCCTGAAATGGTTCTCCACCTGTTTTGGTATTGTCCATTTGTTAATTTGTTTTGGCAGAAACTATATCACCCTTTCACAATAAAATGGAAGCACACTTTGTGCTTTGTTGAAGAATGTATCGCTTGGCTTCTATGGAAAACACATACATAATTCTGAGTACCTTATAAATCTTATACCAATATTGGCAAAATATCACATTTATTGTAGCAAATACTCTGAAAGGAAGCCAAGCTTTTCTACTTTTACACTGAGGTCCAGTATTATATTTGGACAATTAAAGACTGATTAAAAAAAAGGTATTCAAACTATTGAATCATATAAAGCACAGAATGCTTTGGTCACACCTGAAGCCCCCTTGCATTTCTCTCTGTGTTCAGGATTTTGCTTTGTTTCT
Organism: Micropoecilia bifurca; assembly: GCA_903067075.1. Taxonomy (NCBI): domain Eukaryota; kingdom Metazoa; phylum Chordata; class Actinopteri; order Cyprinodontiformes; family Poeciliidae; genus Micropoecilia; species Micropoecilia bifurca. The sequence goes on from CAEGAF010078912.1 coordinate 1,478, forward strand.
GTTTACATCATCTTGATGGGTACAATTGTCTTTTGCAAATACTGATGCAATAAATGGCATGATTGCAAAGAATGTTCTGGGGGAAAAAAACATAAGAATGGATTCCACCATCAATGGATCTTCTATTTTCAGCAATGGAGCCAATAGTATTTTTGGAAGATCATTGTGATGTGATACACTTCAATAACACAGACCTTTTCCATAATTTCATTATTATTTTTTTCAACTAGGTCTGGATTTACCTTGTCTGCCTTCTTCTGGTGCAGGATTACAATGTACGGCTCATATCAATAACAAAAATTGGAAAAAATGCAACAGTTCAGGGTACGTTTTAAATTGGATATGCATCCAATTTTGTACCAAATGCAGAAGTAACACAAATCAATTTTTTTGAGGGGATAAAATTAGTGAATTGGTGCCATTCAGTCTGCCATAAAATCTGCCAAAGGTGGATATGGGTCACATTAACATGCTGTATGAATGTAGTTTTAGAGAATATTAGAGGACAAGGAACTCAAGACACAGATCAGGGAGAAAACTGAGGAGAGGCTGAAAGCAGATTCACAAATCAATCTTCCACATTTTGTAAAATGTATAAGTTTGATGTGTTCAATCCAAAATCCAAAAGTGGAAAGAGAATGAAACAGCTACAAACCAATTAAATCTCAACTGATAGACCAGGCAAGAAGAGGTCAAAGGTCACAGCAAAAGTGCAGCAGAGAGCTATTGTGTAGGTGAGAGAATTTGGCGGCCACAAATCTGGACTTTATACAAAAGAGGAACAAACAATTGAATTTTTGAAAGTAAACCAATTAAAGTTCTGTTTACCACAAGCCGTAGAAGAAGGTGTTCTGCCGAGATGAGACCAACCTTAAGCGTTTGGCTTTTGTGTAAATAAGTGTTATCAATTGAAAATTAACACCATCGTCAGTGAAACATGATGGTGGCAACAACATGCTCTGGTGATGATTTTCTTCACCAGGAAAAGGAGAGACAGTCACAGTTAAACAGTACATGAACAATATCAAAACCTGCAAAAGATTTTCAGAATCTGTTGCAGAATTTTAGACAGGTCTGAAATTCTGTGTCAAGACTTAAAAACCCAGGTTCACAGATGCTCTCTCAATCAAATCGGACTGGGCTTGAATTATTCTGGATAAAATAGATATCGATAGATGCAATCCACTACGCTTGGATTGTAGGGAATGATGATGGATTCAGGAGGCTGAATCCAAAAAAAGAGCCAAGTATCACTTTCCTTTCATTTTGAAATTGTAGCTTGATGTAGTGTCAATTAAAACCAAACCCATTTAAAATACCAATTAAAATCCCGATAAAGCACATTTAAGTCTGTGGTTGTAGCATGACAGAATGTGAAAAGGTTGTACTAAGTTGTGATCTCAACCCTAAAAGACCCAAACACTAGAAACCATGAAATGTCCTGCCAAAGTCAAACCTCTCTGGACACCTCCAGATGTTCTTTCTTCATGTCTCGACTCGCTCAGAGATGTTTTGGCACCACGAGGGGGACAAACCCTTCGCGAGGCAGATGGTCATATCAAATGTCTTGCTGGTTGGTGTAAGCACTGTAGTATATCAAGGGAGTCAAGTTTTACACACACTGTTAAAGGATTGGAGTGTTAGCATGATGTAGTGGAGAAATAAAAGCAGCACCTTATAGAGATGGACCAGTCCAAACCGGAGAACAAATATTCTCTTCTTAAAGTCAGAAACACACCTGAATAAATCAAGTCTAAAGAGGGTTTAGTGTCTTATTGCTTGGCTTAATTCTCAAAATGCCACACATTTCATTCCACCCTTCCCATTCTGTGATAATTCCAGTTTGCTAAGTTGAAGATTGTGAAACATGCAGCCCTGTTGTTAATTATGACCCTGTTGCTTTGCAGAATTTATGCTATGTTCAAGAACGTCGTTGTGTACTATCAAGCATATGAAGCTCCCCTCATAACTGGATGTTTTCCCTCCTGAAAGTTAATGTGCTTTCATATATTTGATTTAGACTTTATATAACATCACAGTGTGATGGTATTCCTTACAGTGTGTTGAGATACGGCTCTGGCATGGCAGGTTTGCTTTACCAATATCAATATGAAGGTCAACAGTAAATAAAGTGAAGCAACAATTTGCACTAGAAGAGACACGCAAATATCTGAACAATTAATGTTGCAAAATTAATTGCCTCAATGTTAATTTTCTGCAATTTTTTTATTTCGGAAAATGACCATGAAGGTGTGAAAACATAAAACTGATGCATTCATATGAAAAATGTTTGTAATTGGCATCAAAATAAGGATAATAAATTACTTAATGTACAATAACAACAACAAACTAAATTCATATTTTAACATTAGACTACTTTAAATCAATTTCTTGCCATTTTAAATGTGATATATTTGAATTAGATAAATTGTAGATCACCATATCCATAATAAAAATCCTAACAGTGGGTCTTTATGCTTCACTTATGCATTCACTTCAACAAAACAAGGTTCATTTTCTCAGATATCTGGACCTTCAAATAATTTATGAACTCCATGTATTTTTTGGCTTCTTGCTCATATTCATTACTTTTATTTTTGTTTGCCTAGAATTAAAGTTGTTTCAAGAAAACCCCCAAAACCTGTTTAGCATCCAAGATTTCAAAGTTACAATGTTAAGCATGATAAAGGTTTTAAGTCAGTCAGAATATCCATTTTATCAGTGGTTTCAGAAAGTGATCCAACTAATATGTCAAATATTGGTGAAGTGGAGGATTTAAGTGCAGAGAGGAGGCAGGCAAACAGACAAATAGTTTGAACAGAACAGAGGCATGTCAGGAACAGAGGCATGTCAGGAAGCAGCAAAAACTGGCAGAGACATGGAGGATCTGACATTATTACAGTGGAGCTTGATTACCAGAATGAGGAACGGGTTGTTAATTAGCAACAGGTGCAGATGGGAGGAAGGCAAATAAATGAAGCTAAGTGGAGGAAAAGGCTGATGGACTAGACAGGGAAAGGAAAATAAATGAAACATTAAACAGGAAAATATGCAAACCATAAAACAACCCATCATATCAAATCATCAAGATTTAAACCAAAAGGTGACAAAGAAACAACAGGAAAACATTAAGTAAGACCTCAAGGAAGTACAGTTTTTCAAAATAAAACAGGAACTAAAAGTATACAGAGAATAATAACCTTAGATAAAGACACAAAATATGTACATATAAAATACAGAACAAAAACACAACGAATCCTAAAACTATGGAATAAAATTAACATAGAAACCAAAAAGTAAAACTAGAAAGTAAGGCAAAGCATAAAACCAAAGTCCCGGCGATCATGGCATTATAATTTCACGTTTTTATACCAGGCAAGCTCAGTCCACAGACTGTCACACACAGAAATGCTATAAAACTATTAAAAAATATTTAATACATGCTTAGAATAAATATTTAGCCTCCCATTTCCAAAGTTATATATGAAATGAGAATGGCTGTGATTGTGTTGATTGTTTAATGTGACCCTGAAGAAATAAAAAGCGATCAAAGAGCTCAATATTAATGGCAAATCTTCAGTGTTTAGGGCTCTACTAATAGAAAACTTCAGTAACTCTTGTTCTCTTCTATCTTATCATGGAAACACTGGGTGGCCTGGGGTACTGCTGGCCTGAATTTGTGTCTGGCTATCCTCAAAGGTTGTGTGCATGCATGGCTTACTGGGAAAGCAAAGTCACCACCTTGCAACAGATTAGGACCAGCTGAATACGCCTCCCCTTTTGGATCTTCTTGATTCTGATGCTTTGCTTGTTTCTCTCCTTTTTCATGTAGGAATCTAATGCCTCTTTGATCTCTTCATATTTTATTTATATTCTGCATGTGCTCTTTTTAGTTGTCTTTGCTTTTAAAAGCAGCCGCTCGCCAACAGATGATGATTCCCATGAGCAAAGAGGCAGACAGTAGGAGCTTCTTGATAGGTATTAGCAGAGTTTGTCATTCATTACATATTACTCTGGAATACATAAGGTAATTTTGAATTTGAATTGAATTTGAAGTTACTCTCTAAGTTATATCTAAAGTCTGAAAAACTAAAGTTTATTTAGTCTAATTATTAACCCAAACAAAAAGCAGTGAGTAACCTACGGTAAGTCGACACTCTTTGTGTTTTGATAAAACTTTTTCTCCCTGAACTATTCCTGTTATTCTGCTGTATGTTAGACTGATGGAAAACTTAGCAGCTAGCTCATCTTATGAAGAAGGCCACTCTTCATTGTGCATCATTTACAATTATTGCCACCAAGGACCTTGTAGTCTACTTTTTGGACTGAAGTGAACTGGACCACTACTATCTTCAAATCTACACAATGGTTTTTTTTATTAGGATGGATTGATTTGACTTGAATTTGGATCACATAATTGGACATTAATAAACACTTTGGTCTTGTAAACAGCCAGAAGGACATTTTTTAAATTGGTGTTACATAAATTAATTGAACATGTGGATGAATGGGCATTAAACATTCTTTAATGAAATGCACTATTACTATTATCTGGAGTACTGATTGTCATTACATTTACAATCATATTTTTTTTTTCACAAATATTTCAATAATCTGTATCTTTTTAAAATACATTTCTGTAGCATAATGAGTGTCAATGTTCTGATAGACGTGCTAAATCTTTATCTCACATCTTAATAAGTCTCAGTAAACGGTACGGTATCCTTGAAGCCTTGCGTGATCTTCCTGAACAGTCTATATTTTGAAAGAGGAGTGCAGAGACTTTGTGTGGATATGCACCAGGGGGTTAGTAAATCAATGAGTAGGTTGTCCCAGAGTTACTGGAGGAACACTACTGACTCACTTGCTGGCAAAGCTTCGCTGAGCAAATAAAGTCTGACAGGCAAATTGTACATAAAACAAAAACTCTGGCATGTCATGAAGTAAACTAAAAAAAACACAACAAAAACACTCGCAGCATGAAGGAAAAGAACATATCTGGATAATTGCTCAGGAAAACAGTTAACTCTAAAATAATCAACGGTTTGAATCAAAAACAAAGCCTTTCTGTAAACTAAATGATGGTTAAATTCCAAATGCATTCTCCGTGATATGTCTCGTCAGGAAACAGGAGCACCTGGTGCTTTACTTTACTAATAAATATCTCTTCAAGCCACGTTGAGTTGACTTTTCTATCGTCCACATGAGTGAAACTGGCAGGTAAAACTAAGTATATGCTGACTGTTTTCTTCATTTTTAACCAGTGTAAGGCGTTCTTTCCACCAGTGATTCTGGCATCTAGGAAATCACTTTCAGCTCCTTTCTTTTGGACGTTGCTGTCGATGCTTTGTAAAAGGGGTCCTGGACACTCGGGGTTCCAGTTTTTCTAAAATGAATATCCGTCCATAAAACTGAAGGCTCCCCTTCCAGGTTTAAACATTAAACCACAGGTTATTAAAAATCTTTGACCTTGGCAAACAACTACTCAGAGCTTTTCTTTCCTTTCGCCAAGCAGTCATTGCTATCCGGCTGCCAGCACAACTGCTCTTCGTATAGTGTCAAATAAACTGCTGCTGTTTAATGCGCCTTGTGGCTGCCTTGGTTACAGCTGATCTTTGTGCTTTCCAAAATTGTCTAAGGTATTATCCGTCTCTGGTTTGTCTCCTACAACAGATTAAACCATCTGTATCGACTGTGGGATTTCTTACCCTCATTTGCCTCTTCCTCATGTTGAACCATTTAATGTTCCACTATGCTACGTTACACATGCGCTCTGTGCAAATGCATATTTTTTCTTTTCACTTCATGTGATTCAAGTTGGCAAACCCGAGCTATACATTCCATTCAATCAGATGCATTCCAATTCAAATCCCTTTCCTCCTTTACTCCTTTCAAGATGTCCAGTGAACATAAAAAGTATGCACGCCCTTGTTAGGACCACAGGTTTTCAGGACATAAAGAAATGAGACAAAGATAAGTTGTTTCTGAACTTTTGCCACCTTTAAATTTTACATTAATTCTGCAATTTCAACTCTAAAACGGGGTATATTTTCAAAATAATAGATTACTGAACACCATTCGAATCAATTTTAGCGCTTGGTACTCTTGGGTAAGGATCTATCCATCAGTGTTCCATATCTTGACTTTAAAATTGCAATTTCACCATCAGAATTGGTCAAAAAAATGCATGAAGTTTGGAAACGCCTCTTGTCTTCACCTCTCCTTAGCTGACCCCTGTGATTTACTGTCAGATTGAGTTCTCAATTCTGGCTCAGCTATTCTAAAAACCTCAATCTTTCACTGGTGACGCCATTAATTTGTTGATCTTGATGTTTTGTTGGAGTCATAGTAATCATAAAAATGCAATTCCACTTTACCCATAGGTTTCTAGCACACACCTTTAAGTCTTGGGTCAAAACTGACAGGCTGTAAAATCCAGTGTTCTAACATCTCTATTTCAAATCAAGATGTTGACTTTTCTTGAGGTTTTTTCATCCAAAACTTAAGCGATTGAACCCTATTCCAAGTCTTGGAAAGCTTTTTGGATAGAACATTGGCATACGAGTTAAGTTCTCCTAACAGAGTCACAATGTCCCACAACTAGAAAAACCACAGCTGAGCAAGATCTGTGTCAAAAAGTAAAATGTCTTTTTTGGGGTGATCATTACAATGTCAAAATCATGTGTGTATGTGTATTTTGTATGTAAAACCTACAAGATGCAGCATGTATTTTTTTTTGTTTTGTTGCTATTTTTATGAAACCTTACAAAATAAAACAACAGTCATATCCAAAGAACCCCTACAAAACTACCTGAAGATTAAAGTTTTTTTCCCCATGTTGTTTTTGTAAGTCTCAGTTTCATTCACCTAGTTTAGTCTGAAATAGTAACTACTGATCAAAAAGCTAGCCAACCGTGTTTTACTGTTGATGTCTTTCGATGTTCAGTGCCAGACAAAGCTTTGTGTAATTATGGCCTGGGCACTAAGCAAGGTACCAAAAGAATCCAGAGAAGTGGTTAAATACTGAGAGATTAATTACCAGAATAATGAACTGATACTAACTAGGAAATAAGGTACAGCTGTGAGAGAAAAGCAAAAGGCAGGCTAAGAAAGAGAGAAACATATTGTGGAGCTAGTGCTTTTCCACTAGTCCATATTATGCGATAGCTTAAATAACATCAGATTAGATATATTTATGTATAAATAGACAATATGAATTAAATCCTTATGAATGCAAGTAGGTGGTGGTAACGCTAATGTTTTTTCCCAACTGTCAATAAAGATCAAGAAGAAGAGAGTTATAGCAGAAAACATAAAACATAACTGTAACCAAGAGTAACTAAACAGCAAAAAAATACAACAAACAAACAGCCCTCCATGCAAACTGACATATATAGAACAAAATCAAGATAAAATGTTGCATTTCTGCCAAACAGTTACAGTACAGCAGACTGTTCGGGTTAAATATTCAGTGGCTTCCCTTTGCAGAGAAGCCAAGTTTCTGCATTTGCGACGAAGAGCTAAAGAAACTGCATCTAATTTAATTCATGTTCTGGTCTGATTTTTTCATCAGACCAGAACAAACACCTCCTTCCACAAGGTTTTTGACAAATTTTGGATCCTTTACTTGCCACCCTATGACTTTGCATTGCTATGTGGAGAACACAGGAAACGGTTGTCTCCAAATTACTGAATGATTAGTACATTTAGTGCCAATTAAATATTCCTTCGGTGTTAAATCCTGTCAGGGCAGCTGAACTTTAATAAAATTTTGTAAAATTGGTGGCGAGTGTGCAACCAAAAATATTGAACGCTGCAACTTATTTTAACTTTGAAATCTATAATATTCTTTCATAGCACAAATTTTAGCCCCAAAAGTATTTTATAAAATACCAGCAAGATGGCAAACCTGTCATTTTTGTGGTTTGTTGACGACTCAAATGACACCAGAACAAAGAGATGTGCATGGGTTACTTTGTGGGTTCATGAGAAAAAAGGAAAACTTCATGAACGCAGGGAAAGCACACAGAAACCAGAAAGTGACAGAAACCGAGAGAGTTAAATACCATGGAGTGTGATTACTAGGACACAGAAGGGTCTAATTAGCAGAATGAATGTCAGCTGTTAGGGGAACATGCTGAGGTAAATGAGGTTAAACTGAAGAAATACAAGGAAATGGCTGATGAGTCCCCAGGGAAACAAAGACACAGGAGCCAGAAAGAGTGCAAACCAGAAACAGGGCACAACCTAAGAGGAGAATTATTTTCGATTTAAACCAAAAGGTGATAAAGAAATTAAGAAACGGGAAACATCAATTAAATATGATGTACAGCTCAAGGAAAGGGTTTTCAAAATAAAACAGACACAGCAATATCCACAGAAAATAACCAGCTACGGACTGCAACTCATTAAATAGATGCATTAATTTTTCACATGTGCTTCATCCTGTTGTATGACTTGCAGCCCCTCTGCAGCTAACAAATGAGAGGAAGGAGAAACTCTGGACAGGATGCAAGTCTTTCAAAACACAAACATGGAAACATAATCAAGGATTCACACAAACAGACAGTACTAAAGGATTTGACGAGGAAGCAATGAAGCTGACTGACTCATAATATAGGGAGATGGTTAGAAGGACGAGAGACAGATGAGACTAATCAGCCTGGAGTGTCTTCAGTGCTTCAGTGTTGTAGGGACCCAAATGCAGAGACAAGGAAGGTGAAAAAAGATGATGGTCCTTCTGTCATCGTCCCTGCTCAAGCCTCTCTAGGATCGCTGAAAGTTCTCCTCACTACGCCTAACACGGAGATGCCCTAAGTCGATCCTGCATGCTTTAGTTCTCTCCCTGGTGGTAGTAACAACCTTTTCAGCATGTCAATGTTCTTCTTAGGTCTTCTAAAGAGCCATCATTGGATCCAGGTGCGTTAAACCAGGGAGAGAACTAAAACATGCAGGATGCTGACTGGGCACTACTGGCCTAACATTTCGTCACTTTAGTAGCTCTCTTAACCCTTGTGTGCGCAAGGGTTAAGAGAGGCAAACGTAGAGGACTATGGAAAATGATACAAGTTCTACGTGTGTGGGGTCAGTTGGACCCCATTTCTACATACAAGGGTTAAAGCATAAGATTCTTTGAGAATAACTTATTCCCAAGATAAAATTCTAAGATTTATTCATAAAGCTCGTACACGCATAAAATGAGGCCTGAAACTGTTGTATGTCACATTTGATGCAGAGGTTGTGATCTATGAAACCCAAACTGGATGGGAAACTGTCTGGTTGCTCAAGTCATTACCATACACACATACACTCATTTGGTACCAAACACTTGTTTTGAAGAGAGAGTGAAATGGCGACACTGATGGTGAGGTGGGGAATTGAAGCCACACTGCATCATGACCCTTTATTTACATTCCACATCAAACTTCCTATATAGACTTTATCATAAGCATAGTCATTCAAAAACTCAGTGTGTTGTATGCTTGCGCTAGGGAGCTGTAACTATAGAGACGCATAAGGCAGGATCAGAATCCACACAGTATTTAAAGGTTTTCCTCTCACTGATAATTACCAGGATGAGACATACTACAGATTAGCTCATAAATTGTTACAAGATGCAAGGCATTCACAGTGATTGCTCCAAACATCTAAGTACCGTTGAGCATAGTGCTGCATGACGGATGAACTGTTGCTACTAGACGACGTTGTGAATGGGAGAATCAGGATGAAACACTTTTTCAGGGATCACCAAGACCTGCTGGCCCATGATGATGACTGGTTATAAGCAGATTTGGACTCCCTATGGCTGTCGTCCGCAAGGGCCTGAAACATTTAGATGTCTCTCTGCTTCAACACTCTTGGCTCCAACATCAACTCATTAGCAGAGCTCTGTAGAGCATGTTAGTGAGGCATTTCACCATGTAACTCAAGCATGTAGAACAACACACACATCTAAAAGTTGCAGGACTCTTGCCCTCGAGGATTGAAATTTGAGATTACTACCCTATAGCATTGCTTTTGGATCTATGCTGAACTGGATCCAGTACTGGAGAGATCAACCCGCTACAACCACTCTGTCCCTGTCCAAGTGCTGGCCTCTCTGGGGGGACTTTTACCAGCTTAAGTTAGCAGACAGGTATGTGTTTGAATTAATCAGTTCTTTGCGTGAAGCCACTTTAACGAACATCATTTTGTGAAGTCATCTGTAGGTCTGAGGTATCACACCTAAGGGGAGGTGAGCGCAGTAACGCCTGATATTCTGGATATTGTTAACAAGACCAACGGATTTATCAAATTGCACTACACTTTGGAAGAACAGGCCAACAATAAAAGGCAGCTTGCAGTAACGTCTGGTTTTCCAAATGTGATCAGTTAAATTGACTGCACCCTTATTGCAATAAGGGCTCCATATGACAGTGAAGCTGTGCATATAAATAAAAAGCATGTGGATTCTATTCATGTCTAAGTTATATGTGACTCCAAGCTAAATTCCTCCTAAGCCCGGTCTGATTGTGACATGTCCCAATAGCCTCCTAAAATGACCATCTGGGGATGAAAGTTAATCGTTTTATTCAGTCTTTGAGAGATCTTGATCTTGTGCCTCAAAGAATAAAGTTTGTGAAGGAATGAAAGAAATCCACAATGGGCAAAACGCTATTTTACACCATATTACACTATCTTGACATCATTCAGTGGAAATAATAGAGCTAAAATTGTCATTTTTGAAACGTTAATCTTTGTCAATGCAAAATATGAAGTCATCTGGCATTGAAAGATGAGGGGAATTTTTATTCTTACACCCAGCTATTGTACAGTGGAGAATTTCGAAACATGTGAGTCACACTTGCTGAGTACAAGTGAACAACATGCATAGTTTTGGAACTCAAGCATTTGATTTTATTCAAGTAGCATCTGTAAAAATATTTGGAATCTATTCTTGCTGCTGGATACAATTTCAGGATTTAACGCAGGAGTCACAAAATGCCAAAATCTAGTAGAAACAATGGTGCAACAATTTACATAGGAGTGCAGCAATAAAACCAGACTATTTTAACATTAGAAGAGGTAGAACTTCCTACATTTATCAGCTTCATCACTTATAAAGCGCATCCGTGCAAATTGCATTTTATCATGCCATAGGAGCAACTGACAGTAAAAAAAAAACATTTGAGCTATTCTTAATAAAAAAGACTTGTCATACATCCAAACTTTAGTGGGTAGCTCTAAACTGAATTAAAATAGAGAAATTAGTCTGTTTTATTTGTCTCAATGTTTTGGTAAAACTCCTCAACTTATCTTTGAATATAATTGACATTTAAATGTGTCCTATGACTTGAAACTCATACAGCTATCTGAGACAGAGTGCTACTAGACAAACATCTGCCCAGATTTTCCACATTAACATCAAGAAATGGAAAACAAACCCCAAGGCATTTGGTAGGATGGGTATAATTTTAAAAAAGCTCAACAAGTAACAGCCAAGGGGCCATGGAGACCACTAACAGTGATTGAGCCACATTAGCCAACAAATGAGAAAAAAAAACAACTGTCCAACAATTTAAAGCAGCGCTGACATATTGCTCACAAAAGGTGACGTGTTTGGTTTTCTTTGTCATGCTTTCTTAGCAACGACTATACTTTTGATCTCAAAGGGAAACCTTGCGTTCGCAAATCAAATTCTGCATTAAAACAATGCTTTGGATTAAGATTTATTATATGCATGCTCATGTCTGTGTGCGTTAGATAATTTCCAACTGCCAAAGTGGTTTGATATTCACATGGAGATCCAACATGCATCTCTAACAACCGGTACAGCAGATCAGAGAATCCATTTATCACAGTATAATATTGACTGAAATTAATCAAATCCTGTCAGAAGAGTCAATCTTTGCCTGCTTGGTTCAACAATAACATTAAATATTTACATGCGTACGAGTTTGAAATATTTATTTTATTCCATGACTTCGACATTAAACCATTTTAAGTAACTATAGATGAATGAGGAAGAAAGTGCAAAGTGGCAGGATGCAAACTGTTTCACATGACCTCTGGTTTACAAGTTAATAAATCACTTTCAGCAGAATTAAGCAGTCCCAGCGAAGCTAATCAAACTAAAACAATAAAGTGATAAGCATTTCTCTGTGCTGCACAGCACCCTGTCTTTCATCAGGAAGGCTGTGGGACATTGAAAGATTGTCATGGCAAAAATAATGGCCCCAGTAACTCTGAGAGTCTTTAAAGTAAAACATTTAATCCCCAAACATCTGAAATAACATACAAAAAGGTGGGATATTTATTTCATTGGTGATTGTGTGTGTAAATTGATTTCGCTCTATAAGCTTCCTAGCAAATTCACATAGCAAGGCATTTCACAATGTGATGAGTGTTTCTCAGGATATTGCTTTGGCGTGAGATTGCTGTCGTGGTCTAGAAACATCTTGATATCTACCGTTACCTTTTTGAATGCCTAAGTATTCATAATTTATTTACAGCCTGTTGTGCTTACAAGCAAATGTACAATGAATGTGAATGTTGTTCGAGTTAATGTGGTTACTCTTACAGTCCAGAGGGCGCGCTGCGTGATAATGTAACGAGAGAGAAGAAGTGAGAGAAAAGGCCTTCACATACTCAGACGTACTTTACTCCACGGTACCTTTTGCCAAAGCCATGGCTAGACTTGAAACACCGCTCTGTCCCCAAAGACACACAGTCAGACAGCAAGTTCTGCATGCTGAGGAACTTATGATCCAGCATATTGGTGTTTCTCAGAGTTTTAGCTGCGCCGTGTGGTTTTGGAGTAATGGAGAGAAAAATGATCCAGGATCAGCTAATTGCTAGCGATCATCTCAGAGCTGTAAAAGGCAAATTACTGCTGGTGGGGATTCTTATTTTGGACAAAGCTGTTATTTTTGAATGTCAGATGGAGGCTGCTGTGGACTGTGTGCTGCACCTGCAGTCTAGAGCTGTCCAGGTCAAGCTGTGGAGGTGAGAAGCATGTGGTTGAGGGAAAAGGTCAGCACGACCAGCTAAGGGCCTATGGACCTACTACTCAGACTTAGCCTAAAAAGGCAAACAATAAAGAGCAACAAGATAATTGTTTCAGATGTAGAGCTGACAACAAAAATTGTTCTGTAGCAAAAGTGACATTTGATAAATGCAATAATAAATGACACTTCACCAGAGTTCAGATGTTGCTGGAGTGCAGGAATTAGTAGTTGTTTCTGAGTTAGCAGTTTTATATGTTGATGATCATAAACTGTTTTCTGCAGCGTGTGATGAAATGGACTCTGAAACATCCCAGGGAAACTCTCAGATGATGGGAGTTAATTATAACTCCCATTATCCCCATCATACTGGGGTTTCAGTATTTATGCTGTCAGAAACCCTCTACAAAGAACATTTTGAACCCTGTGCTCTCACTGAACCTAAAGTTATACTGGTCACTTATACAAAAGGTGTCTTACCTGTGATTGGATGCCTACAGGCTACAGTGAGAGTTGCAAATTCTGACAAAAGTGCCACGATCATAGTGAAAGATGGATCAACTTTGCTGTGGCTGGATTGATCAAAGTGCTGATGGAAAAGTCACAAAAGGATCTCCAGCTGAAAAATAAACATCAATCATGAATAACACTGATTCTGCTTCAATGTCATTCGCTCATTCCTCTTTGATTACATGTTGGATGTGTTAAAAGGTTCATCCGCAGCCAGTACACCAAAAAACTGCAGCATCTACCACTCAGCAATCGTGAAGCTGTCCATTTTCAGCAGGCGTCAATGAACCAGTGGATGAGTCCTCTAGTGGTGGCAAGAAAAAGTACCGGAAGTTTGAGACTTTGTGCAGATCTGCATGAACAAAATAAGCGTGAAAATGAACTGCCATCCTTTTTCCTCACATGGAATATTTGTCCGCAGAACTGTCTGGCCGCTGCACATTTTAGCCAAATTGAGTTAAGCTCAACTTTTCATCAGCTCCTTCTTCATCCTGATAGTCGACGCATTACAGCATTTACAACCCATAAGGAACTTTTTCAGTTCACCATTTGGACTGGCGTCAGCCAGGGTCCTCTGCCCTCCAGGGTACAATGCGCTCAGTCCTGAAAGATCTGACAGGAGTATAGAACTACTTGGGAGACATTATAGTGTGTGGACATTCCAAAAGGGAACATGATGAACGCCTACAAGCTGTTCTCCAGCACTTGAAGGATGTTGGTCTGCAGATCAATTCCAGCAAAGGTTCATTCGGTCAGATGAAAATATCCTGTTCCTGGGACACATCATTTGCAAGGAGGACCTGCGCACTAGTCCAGACCACCTGACTGAGGTGCATGGAACAGCACTCCTGCACCAAAGAACATCACTGTTCTTTGTTCCTTTCTAGGCTTAAATGAACAGATCTGGTCAGTTAGACCGATGTGTTTCCAATAACACATGGAGTACCGTCCAGGAAGACGTCATGGCAGACTGCCTGTCATACGTTTCCCTGCACACCAATCACACAGCTAAAGACTCTGAAATGGATCTAATCGCAGAACCAGAAGAATGTCCTGGCTGTTCTTCCAGGCTGGCTGAAGGTGAAGAAGACTCTACAAGATGAAGTCGATCCTTATTTCCTCATGTGATATGACCTGGCAGCAGAGTCACCTCTGATATCGAGAGGAAACAGGCTCACAGTTCCTAAATCTGTGTTAGAAAAGGTTGTGCACCCAACAGACATCAAGGCATAGTTCCCACCAAACAACGTCTCCAAGAACTGTACCGGTGGCGACACATGGATGAACTTGTCCATAAAATTCTGTCAGCATGCACAACCTGCCAGTGATGTGATGAACAGCTACTGTTTCACCTGCACCATTACAACCCATCACATTCGCAGATGATCCATTTCATTTCAACATGTTGTTGTAAACATTGTTGGTCCTTTTGAACATGGAGCTTATGACTGCAGGTTTGCCAGGCTACTTGCTATTGTAGTAAGTAACCTGAAGTTGCCATTGCATATCAAATTAGACATCCTACCTCTGCTAAAGGATGATGGATAGAATGACCACATCAGACCTAAAGTGACACTAACACAGGAAAAAATTGTGCAACAAGAAGAGAGGTTATATACCAACCAAAGTGACTATTGGTGCTTAAGATAGCATACGCAAACCTTTCCATGTAAGGAAATTCAGAGCATAGCAATCTATTGTTAGTACAGCAGACAGGTCAGAGTTCATGCATTCTCAGTGACGGAAAGAGATAGATTCAAGCATATCTTCCACCTATCCTAGAGTACTCAAAAGAAATACAGCGACAGAAAACGTCAGTTTAAATCGGCCTATCAAAGATGTAAACTTCAATCGTTATCACAAAAACCAAATCAGTCTGCAGGATCATGACATAAGACGTAGATTTTAGAGTCTGTGATACATAAAGTACCAGAAAGTACTGAAGCTATTTTGATGGAAAACAAAGACAAGAGAGCGGAAAACATCTACTTATCCCCAATATCACACCATCTGAAACCCTGGAGAAAAATTCAGAAATTGGCTTATTTATGTACAAACATGTTAGCAGTATTTAGTTCGCCACATACTTTATGTACTTATTCACATAGATTTCTGTTGGGCACTTTTAAAAGCTATCATAGGTCAATAAAAAACAACCTAATGTATTTTGCAGGAACAACTCTAAGGTCAGTGATAAACTAGAAAGCCAAAAACATGAGATCACATTCCAATAAACGGCCAAGTCATTTGTCCCGTCACAAATACACAATCTTGTGTCCAGTTTTTTGGTTTGTTTTCCTAACCTGAGAACATCATCCGTGCTACAGTATCAGGGGATGAAACTGGTTCTCTTTGATGTGTGCATGTGAGATGTAAATACTTTTTCCGTAGCATAAATTGATGATCCTGCAGACAGTCTGCTGAGGGCTCCAACTGTTGATTCAGCTGAGTTACTGCAGAAGGAAAAGGATATGTTGCTCCTGGCTAAATCCCCTGAAGTGCATTTCACTTTTAACAGATCCACGTTAGTTTACTGATGCCAAAAACTGCCAAAAACATGACAGAGATATTACAACTGTTGCGCCTCAAAAATGATCAATCGAAAAAAGAAATCAATCTAAATATTAACGCTGACTGTGTTTGGATTTGTTTTGACTTCAGTCCAGCCATAAAAAGGCACACATGTTTATTAGATTCACATAAAATCATACAATGGAACACATTCTTTTGTCAATATTTACTAGGATTTTTAGTTGAAAGCATATCACAACAATGTCTTCATTGTCTACAGTTAGAATTTGCTCAGAAAGTGAATGTTACAAAACTATTAATAGTTCAAACGCTGAGATATCTCAGCCGGGTTTAACATCTGCTACTTTTATGAAAATAAACTTCACTGGATCTCGTCAGTGTTCAGCAGATCTGAATTATTTCAGCGTCGCAGATAGAAATATGTAAATATTTCTCCATGTTTACTGTTGTTCTTTCATTCATAACTGCCTGCTCCAAATGTTCTCTGAACTTGGGACTAAATTGTGTCCACGCATTTTTACTTCA
The DNA here is from genome assembly GCA_903067075.1 of Micropoecilia bifurca. Classification (NCBI taxonomy): domain Eukaryota; kingdom Metazoa; phylum Chordata; class Actinopteri; order Cyprinodontiformes; family Poeciliidae; genus Micropoecilia; species Micropoecilia bifurca. Next base: position 18,028 of record CAEGAF010078912.1, read on the forward strand.
ATGCTTTGCAAAGTGCTCTTTTTCACAGTTTGTCACATTTAAAACACAAACTTGATTTTTATTTGTATTTCATGGAATAGTGGAACAAAAAACAATGGGAGAAAAATAATGGGTGGTTTTTAAAAGTTCAGCAAGTAAAAATGTGGAAAAAAAGTGCAATAGTGTTTCATCCCTCCTGAATCAATACTTTTTTGAAGCACCATTTACAGCTACAGGTCTTTTGAGTTTTTCACATTTAGAGGCTGAAATGTTTGTCCATTCTGTCCACAAGCAGCTGAAGCACCTGGATATGCTTCAATCTCAGGTCATTGGTTCAGACCATTAACCACTGACCTAAGCTGTTTTCAGGTCAGTGGTTAATGTCTGAACATTAATAGGTTAGAATATTCTTGAAAAGTTCATTCATTTCAGTAACTAATGAAAACATGACATTCGAGGTTAGAATATTACCTCCGAACAATAAAAAAATTGTAATATATAAATGTGGGCTTAATAAAAAGTATTATTTTCTTGTCTTTCACCATTATATTTGCAGATAAATCTAATTAAGAAACAAGGTTTATTTTAAAGAGCAACTTGCTTAAAGATTGATTTTATTAATAGATGCTTTTATTCTAACAATCTTCGTCAGAATGAATATTGTAAATTATTGAATATAACTTTATTTTAATGTTAGTTCAAATGAACTAAAGATTCTCCAGCCTCCAGCAGCTTTTCTTCCAGGATCTCTCTGTGTTTATCTCTTTTATAATCTGTAACCATTTCTTCTCTCCCTGCTGGTTCTCTGATGTTCTCCATGAAAACCTCTGGAGAACATCACAGAACAACTGAATTTACAAAGCAATTAAATAACACACTGAGACACTCTATCTTCTAACTAAGTGACCTAAAAAGCACTATTTGCATTTCAGCATAAAGGGAATCGATACATGCCACACTATTCAGATTTTTACCTAAATACTAAAAACACTACGAAACCCTCATGTCTGGATATTTTGAAATCAGGCCTGTAAAGCATGCAGTGAGAACACGCTTATTAAATATTACATTTTGTGATTAAACAAGACATGCACATTGAAGTCAGCTTTCTGATGCTTTTTCAACTCAATGCCAAGTATTTCTTTATCCCTCACGTTACCCACATCTGGGCAACATCAAATCCCAAGAGACTAAATCAATTGCGCTAATATCAAGGTCATGTTGGCAGGAAAATCCACTGAATAACTGCGCACGTCTGGCTTCTCAGATGCTCTACTGGCGACTTGTCAGCTGGGCTGGCAGCGACTGGTGACCAGAACAGGCACAAATGGATTCCAGCATCACTAAACAATGTCATGTGTTGACAAACCCGAATGTTACTTACTGCTGAGAGGAGCAGTTGCGGGAAACGCTTGGTAAGATTACAGACAGATAATATTACAGCATGCCATGAGCTAACAAACTCTAGCTGTTTTGAGAACTGTTAAAAGTGATGGAGTATGAAGCGAGAGATCTCACATTTGTTTCTGGATCGAAGCGCGTTGCCACAGCACAGCTTGGGTCAGAGACAGTGTGATCAGAAAAGACTTTTGTAACAAAAATCTTGGCGTTGTGAGAGTCGATTCTTTATGCCTTGGGAATGTGGAAAATCCATGAAGACAGTTCTGGTCACCACTTTCACAGGGTTTTTTTTTGTTTTTACATTTACTTAGAAAAAAAGGGCAGATCTGGAGTGATCATTTCCCTCACGCAAGCCATAAAGAACCTAAATCCCACTTCCCCAACTTTTTCCAAGTATTAGCTCTGTTGATTTATGGCGCAACCCAAACGGTGGAGCAATATCACACATGCTGAAAATCACCATCAAACTTGTACTATTCCCCAGATGCACCAACACACAATTGTTGTTCCCAATGTAAAAAGAAAACATTAGGTAAAAAAAACATGCAACCGCAAACGTTAAGCCTGGAAAACAAGTCGGCTCTATAAAATTAATAAAGATAAATTGAATTCAGCTGGGACAAAAATAATAGCGGCGAAAAGGTTGACCCGCTGCCATCGACGCGTGCCAACTGTAATCTCTGCGTTTACAGTTGCAAACCGCTTCTCAAGAAATAGTCTCTTGGACGTGTCACGCACATCACATTTGATCATTTATCCTGTGGTAAGAATGAGGTAAAATGTAAGCACAGACAAGAACCGGTCCAAACAATTCAGTCATCCAACACTGTTTTCACTTTCTCAGCTCCAGCAAAATCAGAGCATTTCATAAAGAGACAGACCCCTGTTATGACATGAGGTTTGCTTTACATGTTTAAAATGTTAACTATACTTTGACACGTATCTATCAACCCCGCAGACAAAAAATAAAATAACAACAACAACGTGCCTCAGTGTGTTTCTAGTGCATTTGAAGGTAAGCAGGTAATCGCTTTCAGATGCCGGCAATGTCTCCCTAAATCTGTTGGGATATCTTTCCACGATATCGATAACATCATGGAGGAGCTTCTCGTTATCGCCCCTTCAGAGATTCGTGCTTGTGCATAATAAATACCGACCGCGATGAGAATATTATCAAACATGCAAACACTGTAGAAAAATAAACTTCTCCTTTAAGCAAAACCATCTGCTGCTTTCGTCCACTCTGGCCGAGTCTTCGGACGTTTCTGTATGTAAATCATTGATGACGCCTTAACGACAGCATTAATGGGATTTTAAAAAGAAGACACTTGGGTAAAACCAAGATTGATCTTGGACATCCTTCTAGGGAATTACGCCGTGCCTGTGTAACCCAGGGCTGGACAACACATTTAACTTGAGAAATTGCCGTTTCTTGTTTTGTGTCAAATTGCGCTGGGCCTCACAGGCAGCCATGGTGCGTACCGCCGCCTTTTGTTTTTGTTAAAACTTCAGCTTAATAATGCTCCGCTCTGTGTCTATACATCTCAATTTCATTCATTGAAATAGTGTTTTGTGATAATGAAGTTCAGATGTGCAGCCTGGCTCCATGCATTCAGACAGCATATTGTACGTGACCTAATTCTGCAAACATTTGGCTGAGTGAAAGGTAACATGGTGTCTCATAAATGTCGAGTGTGCTGGGAATAAGAACTTAAGTACAAGGCATTAGCTGCATCAACATACAACCTCTGACGAAGGGGCACAACTGTGGTTGTCTCTACTAGGAGAACAAGCTGATGCCGATGTTTGTTTGTGCTGAATAGATGCTCTGAATGCCTCTCGAGTTTCTATTTATATAGTAATCATTGTGTGAGTTCTTTGGTTTTGAACAAATCTTATTTTGCTACCATCTGTGCAATTATTGTTGGGATTTTTATACACTCTTGGTTTAACACATAATCTTCTCATTTTATATTGAATTTTATCATTACAAACGGTTATAGCTCTTCTTTGTATTTTCCAGTTCAACTGACATTTGGTGCCTTTTTTAAATTATGGTTAGAAATATTAAATTTGTTTACTTATCAGGTTTACACAATTATAATATTCTTTAAATATATGATATACCATCAAAAGAATTTGCTCATCTGCCTAAACCCACACGTGAACATATCCCAATCTTTATTCTTAAGGCATAACAGTTTATCGTCTGAAACGGCTCACATTCCTCTCATTAAGACACTTCTAAGATTAGAAGTGTCTTAATGAGCACTAGCTTGTAAGCACTAGCTTGTTGACAAGCTAGTGCTTAGAAGCTTCTAAGCTTCTAAGCTTAGAAGCTTCTAAGCTTCTAAGCTTAGAAGTGTCTTAATGAGAATCATTATAGCAGGAAAACATTCGTGAGGTCAGACTGATGTTGGACAATCATGGAGAACCCTGACCATCCTCTCCATGAGACTTTAGTTCTTTAGTCAGAGGCTTCTTCAAATTTGTTGTAATGCAGATTTCTATAGGAGATCTTTCCTGCCAACACTCATCACCATCTACCATAACGATTTGAAGATTTTGAATTAATATGAGTTACAATTGATTAAGGTCTGGAACTTTGGGGTTCCTGGAAGTTAATCACCAAATCCTCTCAACACCAAACCGCCAAACTCAGACTAATAAATTATTTCCCTGATGAAGAGATTTACTGCTCTGGAGGTCATATCCCCACTGCTCTCTAAGCGTCATCCTAAAGGTTAACCTGAAGACTGCAGAAAGTTTGATGGACACTCCAAACCTTCCTGGGTTTTAACATGTTTGCACAATGCATATTAAGCATAACTTTTATTGTGTGACTTTTAAATATCAGCAGCTTTAATATGCAAACGTCTCACCTGGACTCAGTCTTTTAAGTCTTTGCATGTTCCTTTAAATATTCCCTCCAAGTGCTCAAATTTATGTGCAAATCTAGGCACTTTGTTGCTTTACAGATGCAATGGGATTTGGTGTGCTGTAATCTGCACGACTTGTCACTTATGGTTGTAATACCACGTCGCTTTTATTTAGTTGCCTAATGTATCGCTTATCCAATGATAACACATTCCCATAAAAGCGTATCAAAGCTGACAGGCAATGTAAAATCTAGCTTCATTTTACAATAAAGTTTGATGATGTGGGTTACATGCTTTCTCTCGCATAAAATGCTCTTGTGTAAATTGTTCGACCTTTTCAGCAGCCTCTCATGGTTAACAGCTCTAATTGTAAAACACACTTGTAAAATATATGTACACATTCATATTACGCTGTCTGAACTCAGTTTACACCCTTCCTCTGGCATGACGTAATTAGGATGATTAGGCTTGGTGCAAATGAGTGAAAGCTGTTGTTGCCCGTGTTTATTTTACCTCCCACTTTCCCAGAATCTCTGCGCATTTTCCTGGCATTTAGGTTTTCAAAGAAAAACAAGTCGTTCTGCATTACCATTGATTCCCAGAAAAATGCACTTAATATATTGGGAGGAAAATGTTCCTACATTAAGCAAAATGTTATGTTAGCATTGCGATGTATATGAAATGGAATAAAAAAGATTGCACAAGTAAATAATACAAATTATGCACATGACTGTGGGAGTTTTGCAAACTGAAAATTCACTGAGCCTGTTGTTCTTTGTCTGCCAAAACAGAGCTTAGGGAGAACAATGATCTGGTCAAGGATTCTGCACAAAAATTAAACAGGACATTGGAGAAAGACATTTTCTAAACAGCTAACCACACACCAGCATAAAAAAACTCACAAATATTCTGTACTTGTTCCTGAGAAAGACACTTTATTTTTGTCGGTAGTGTGTTTTTACACAACAGCACGCATTTCCTTCTTTAATAAGTTATACAGAGGGCAAATGCATTTTTATTACCCGTAACATAACAGTCTACGTAATCCTAAATGTATTTATAATTATCAGACATTTTCACAGCACTATTAATGACCCAATTCTGATTCTTTCACGCCCCCCAAAAAAATCTGATCTGTGCTATTTAAGTCTTACATTAGTGGTACTAATTTGGGTATGCATCAAATTATTTTCATACCATCAACAGTCTGAACGGTTGTGTCACATTTTATCCGACTTTTATGTCACTGATGTGACACATGCGCCATATTCTGCACCAGAAAAATCCAGACGTGGTAAATCAGGACGTAAACAACGGCTGCAAAGTATGTTTATGAACTTATGAAAGAAGTCTGTCACGGAGATGCATTACATCGCAATCCCTCCACTCCTGGCTTCAGCTACGCATCCAAACAGATTTCTCCACTGAGGCTTCTGTCAAAGCTCCACAAAACGTTATTGGTGTTATTTATGCTTTCTATTTAGAAGCTTCCTGTCGTCTCCCATTGCTGAATAAAGAATAAACCTTAAAATTAATCTGCAAGAGTCCAATAGGCTTGTTGACAAGCTAGTCAATCAGCCAGCGTGGCTAAGTTTTTAATGTTTTAATCATTTTTATGCATGTATAATAGTGCTCTGTTAGAGATAGATCTATCTATCTATCTATCTATCTATCTATCTATCTATCTATCTATCTATCTATCTATCTATCTATCTATCTATCTATCATTACTCCTTCAGTAATTGGTGTGTGTTGCTTTGTGATGTTGTCAACATTCTTGTGCCCATGTGGGGCCCTTTGGGGTTATAAACCATTCACACAGAAGTCTCATTGCGGTCAGGGTCAGTTAGCATTATGAATGACAACACACGCACGCACGCACACACACACACACACACACACACACACACACACACACACACACACACACACACACACACACACACACACACAAATCTGATCTCAGCAAAAAAATTTGATTTGAGCTTCTTGAACGTTCCTTCCAGCAGGTGTGCGCCATTAGCTTAAAGCAGTGTTTCTCAGGGACTGCCTTACATGTTTTAGGTGTTTCCCTCCAAACAGGCCTCTGCAGCACTTGATGGCTGCAGAGGAAGTCATGCAATCATTAGAATCAAGTGTTCTGGATCAGAGATGCATTTAAATCATCCAGGAGTCATTTGCAGTCATTTATTTGATCCTGTGAATTTCAGGCAGACTGGACTTACAACTGAGTGGTTTTAATTTACACTGCATGCTGCCAGCTGGGTTAAATCTCTAAGATTTACCCTGGGGCATTTATCCTCACTTCCTCTTCCTGCACAAAGAACCTTGAATCTTGCAACAGGAGCCTGTGTGATGTGTTAATGTCCATGCTTGGTGTTCAAAACGTTTGACCAACACACCTCAACATCTTTCTGCTAGCTTGTGCTGCCCTATGAGCTATAAACATGAACTCAAGTGAAAGGGGCATGTTGTGAAAATTACAATAAACACCTTTTAGTAGCCACACAACTATGATAAAGAAACAATTAAGTAGTAATACACCAGCAGCTCTTGTAACTATCAAGTAAAAATAATAAATTTAGTCCTAGAAGAGCTCAGGAGTGTAATATCATATCCCCTGTCATAAAAAAAGACTTGCCCAAATCAACATCTACTACTTTTCCTAGTGTAGCTACAGCCTAGACATTTTTACACAGCAAAATACAGAAGTTGGATACATACTGCGCATGGACAAAGAGAGCAGACTCTAAACTTTAATTTGATGGTAGTCATATCCAACGTGAAGGGTTTATGAACCACTGAAAAGACTGAGAACCTGCACACTGCTCCATTCATGCTACAGGGTACGTGTGAGCCGGAGTGAAGTGTTGACACACTCCAGATGGACACGCAAGGAAGGAAAAAGCCAACCTCACGACAGCACCTGTGTTGTAAGAGCAAGAAAATGTCAAAAAGAAAACATGACATCATCGTTTTATTCCTCTAGGCCCACTCTTTCAAGAATAACGTGCAGAAGAGCTTCTCTTTTACGTGGTGAAACATCAGTTTAAAAGCTGTCTCGGCAGACAGCGTGACGGACTGGCATCTGATGGAACTTGCCAGAAAAGTAAGAGGTTTTTTAATCCCATAAAATGGTAGAAATAGAGCATTGGTGCAAAAAAAACAAAAAACAAAGGACCTCAGGTTATTAAGTCACAAAGTTACTACTTTAGGACTTCAGATTTATTAATCAGGTTATGTATAAATGAATAGCAGGAAATTAGTCTTGTAATTTGAGGCTAACAGATGAGCATTTGCAAAAAGTCTTAATTGCAACGGTTTGGAAAATTACCTCAGCACTGTCGAAACGACAGACTGTTTTCTCTGCAAACACTTTGACGATTTAACGTCATGACAAATAATGCAGATATTTATCAAAACTACTGCAGTTAATCTTGTGGCTGTGTTTTAGACATTAAGAATATAATTCACAATGTTTGTGGTTTTCAAGTTGTGACAAACTGCTCATTAAAAAAAACTGTCAAAGCAAAAATCTTTGGCATTTGACAGACAACTGTAATTTTTTTGTTGATTTATTGTGGCAATGAGATTTTTTTTAGAGAAATTTAGCTTTGTTTTCTCAGATTCATTAAGTTTTTGGATGTAAAGATACATAGGATTTTTAGGTAGGTAGGTAGGTAGGTAGGTAGGTAGGTAGGTAGGTAGGTAGGTAGGTAGATAGATAGATAGATAGATAGATAGATAGATAGATAGATAGATAGATAGATAGATAGATAGATAGATAGATAGATGAGCTACACATGTGTTTTCAGGCTTTCCTAAGTAGTTGCTCTGATGGATGTAGCTTTGCTCGTACTCATGGGGATATGAGGTCATTGTGGTAATGAAAGCAAAACGGTTCAGTCACCTGTTATAGTGAAAAGAGGAAATAGATCATATGGAAAAGAAATGACACACTCTGCACACTAAAGAACAAACACACCTGCAAAAATCCTGCAGCTGAGAATGCATAACAAACAGATGTACTCCCTGTATTCTACCTGCAACAATCAGGAATACCCAAATGTTTTAATATGGCAAACTACTAAAAGCAATGAGGTCTGAAATGCCAGTCGATGTTTGATCATGACAAAAGAGAGAACATACTGAGACCCATGTTCATCCATCATGCCCCTGCAGCACATTCCCTCAGACGGCTCCACTGCCAGGTTTTGGGAATCCGGCCTGACTAGAATCAGTGGACTGACCTTGTGAAGTGGCCTGTGAAGTATGAGCAAAAGCAAAGCTGTAATCCGTGGACACGTTCCTGCGCGTCTCAGGATTTGATGCACAGGACAAATTGCTTCCAGACAAACATCTCATGCTGTAGGTGAAAGAAGACCACGGCTCAGGAGAGCAGTTCTTCCTCTCAGAAAACATTACATTGGCCTTGAACACATATTTGTCGATCGCACCTCTCATTTGTGTCAGAGTATTGCTTTGCGAAGAAGAACGATCCTGCAGCAGATGAGACAGAGTAAGCAGACATGCTTGAAGTATGTCCTTTGCCACCTTAAACTTTTTTCTTTTCTCCTTTCTTAGAAGCCGATTTATGACACGACACGACACGACACGGATCAGGGGCGAAGCCCATGTCACGACCCTGCTGACATTAGCCTTTGTGCTTCGGTGTCAGTTTTTATTCATGACGTCATAAATTCTCCCTCACTTTTTTCCCAGCTGTGTTTTATAATGCGAAGAAATCCATCTTAATCTGTTTTGAAATTTTGGACCAAATAATGTTTCAACTGTGGATCAAAATGCACTTGAATGTTTATAATTCTTACATCTTTGTTTTAAATTCGATGCCAGTGGCGCTAATTACAAACCAGTAAAACGGACATGTTTACCAGTGAGGCGCATCATGCAGTAGGGAACGAAATTTTGGAAAAGTTTGGAAGCTGGGGGAATATTAAGCGTCAACTCTGGGAACAGCCAGGAAATTTATCGCCCAAGCTCCTTTATGACACACACAGCTGATGTGTTGTACAACGTGCATCATGTTTTTGGTGATGTCGTGTTAGTCTGTGACACCTTTAAACCTCTGAGTATTGTTCAGTTTCTACAGTGCAAATGTGAAAACTGAAGGAATTTTTCCCACACAGTTTTCAGGGTTTCTGTTCAAGATAAAACATTTATCAAGTCTCTGCTTTCTCTGTGGTTTAACCTTTACGCAGCAAAAAAATCTAGTTATGGAAAAGAATGTAACTTCAACAGGGCCGTGAATTGTTATTGACCTTCTGTTGAGCATAATGTGTTGTGAAAGTCCAGCTTGTGGTGATGTATTTCAGAGGATTTAACCTTTTGGTTTTCTTAGTTCATAAATCCTAAATTTGATTTTCGCTGTCTGTACAGAAAGTTAAATTGGGGTCAGAAACATTTTTTAGTGTCACGGATGTGATCTTCAGCTACGGTTTTGGTATTTTTGAGAATTTGCACCTTAATCATTGTGTTTTTGTATTGTTGCTTTGTATTTTTTGTTGAATCATGTGTTTCCATTTTTTGACTTCTTTGTTATAAAATGTCTTAGGTTAAGTGCTAAAAAGATATATAGTTTAATTACTTCTTTATTAAAAGTACATAAGTTGATCTTATTTATTCCTCTTTCTCTGTCAGGTTTTGTTTTCCTTTTAGTTTCCAAAAGATTTAAAGTGGGCCTCTATTAGCTGCTACTTCTCTTCACTTTGCTTATCAACATTGTCATGTTTTATTTTTGGAAATAAAATTTTCAACCTAAGATATTTTGAGGTTGACGGTGGTAAGAGTTCGTCCTACCGGTGGGTTGCAGCCTCCAATGCCCCAATTCCGTCTGTCTCTGCCTGTGGGCCAGACACTTCACCCTCCTTGCCTGCTGGTGGTGCCACTGAATGGTGGCCTTGTTTCCATGGGTCTGTCCCAGATAACCTGGCTTACCGCCTGGTCTGGGCTTTCTTCCTTTCTCTTTTAGATTCTCTCTGGTAGATTTTCTACTGGGCCAATCAGCGAACAGAACGAGTTGTGAACGATGACATTGGTTTTCTGGGCAGTAAGTGCAAGAGCAAATGGTAAATGGGCTGAATTTATATAGAGCTTTTTGACCGCCTTACACTAAAGAGTTTCAAAGACATTCACCCACTCACACGCTCTCGCACGCATTTATACACAAATACCCAGATCGGTAGGCAATTTGGGGATAAGTGCCTTGCCCAGGGACACATCGAACCTACAACCTTCTGATGACACAGCCACAGTCGCCCAGGCAAAGAATGCAAGCATGTTAAAAATGGAAGAAAAAAAAACAGAGAACTTTATCCATCCATTATCTTTACAAGCTCATCCCTGGTGAGGTCAAAGGGGTGCTGGTGCCCATCTCCAGAGGTCAGTGGGCCCAGAGGTGGGGTAATACACCCAGCAGGCCAACACAGAGACAGACAGAACAAACACCCATGCACACACACAACTTAAGCGTTAAAAAAAATGCCAAGGTCAGGAAAATCCTTTTACTTTTTTGCTACCATAAGCCATGTTTCCTAACTCCAGAGAAGCTACGCATCGAAACGCTCTTTTTCTTATCTATATTAGATTATTGAAACATCAACAAAGGCTGATTTCTGGATATTAATCCACCTAATGCAAACACTATAAATGCCTTAGTGCCACTTTCTGCCACAAAGCTGCACTCGCTCACCGCGGAGCCCAGACAAGATAAGGTGGAAGACTGTAAACAGAACGTCCAAAGTATTTTCTCACACGTCCGGCTGCATTTCTTGGAAAGCTTTCACCAGCGCGCACGTCTGTGATTCAGCCAAAGATAATAGGAGTACGGTGGGAGAAACTTCAGTGACAGCTAATCAGATAATGCTGCCTTGCAATGTTTAAATTGCAGAGGATCCACCCTTTGAGTGTGAGAGAGACCGGTGGCGGGGGCAAAGCCATATTAGTTGAAGAATGTGCATGTGTTTTAGTTTTTCTAAACTCTCAGATGAATGGCATCCCATGTTTTCTGGCATATTAGCAGAGGAATCATGTCAGCTGTTTTTACAGCTGCTCCTCTCAAAGCCTTGGTTTAGAGCAATTTATGCACTCGAAAACAAAATCCAAGGAATCAGGCCCAGGCTGGTGCCTAAACAATCAAAACGAGTGAGAATGTGAGTGGATAAGGTTTCAGGCGACTGGCATAGATCACACTGTAATTTCTAATTATTTTAGAATAAATAAAGCAATGCCGGAAAAATATATTCAATTTTAGCATCAGGGGGGATTTTTATTTTCTATCCAGACTTCTAGACATATTGTAATTTTGTCCAGGGATTGAGTAATAAAACGACATTAATCATAACTGTATTCCGTGAACAATGCCAGGATAGGATCTTTTTTTTTCTCACAATTTCTTAGCTAATCGTAAGAAGAAAATTCAGAAATCACAACTTCAAGCTCTGCCATGAGAAGCTTACATGACTGCATAACAACAGTAGCACAATTCACTGGCCACTTTATTAGGCACACAGGTTAAAGTGCTTGTTGAGTGAACAAGCCAGTAACACGGCAGCAACTCCATTATTTAGAGAAGACGAGATGCCGAAGTTCACACCAGACTGGACTGGTTGGAGTTTTTCAGAAACTTCTGATTTACTACGATTTTACAAAATGAGAAAATATCCATTTTTGTGTGGACTAAAATGCCTTGAATGCATCAGAGCATAATGGGCAGACTGGTTCAGGATTATAGGACGGCTACAGTAGCTTAAATTATGAATCCGTGCAGCCAAGGTCTGCCTCATATCATCTCGGAACTCTCAATACATTGAAACCTTGAGGCAGCTGGGCTGCTGCTGCAGCAGCAGCAGCGGAGATCCCCTTGGTGTCGCTGCCGCCGGTCAAGAACAGGGAAATGCAATTTGAACAGGCTCCAAAATCAAACAATAACAGGGTTGAAAATTGTATTTGGTCTAAGGAGCCTGGATTCCAGCTGCAGCATCCAGATCTGGCATGGATCCATCCAGCCTTGTCTAAGTGGTTCAGGTTGGTGGTGGTGGTCTGGATGAAATTTTTCCGACTCACTTTGCTCCTTACTAGCAGTTGAAAGTTGTTTTAAAACACATAATCTGTCAGAGTAACCATGTTTTCCCCTTTGTAAACATCTTCTGAAGGCCACCAGGAAAACGTCATTAAGCTCATCTCAAACTGAACTCCGATTAACTCTACAGCCACCAGATCTGAGTCCAACAGGACACCTTTATGATGTGGAGGAACAGGAACCCCAACTTGACCAAAGTGCAGCAGAAAAATCCACAGCAACTATTTGATGCTATTATGTCAACATGGACCAAAATGTCTGAGGAATGTTCCTGATACCTGTTGAGGAAGAACTTAAGGGAGCTATGAAGATAAAACACCATTGAGCAACTGCTCTTTTGTTTTAACAGGGGCTTTAAAGTTGTTTTAAGACTCTGCAAAACATATTTCTCTGTGCTGATAATGGTGTACATCATGTACAGCTGGAGTAGGGAAAGTGGAGCTCTGTTTTAGAGCTGATCTCACTCCTTCCAATAATAAAATGTTCGTAAAAACCATGCCATGTCCAGCAAAGTTGGGTAAAAATGCAGATCAGACTGCTTTGAATAATCCTGGCATTATAGCAGTTTCCACCTGCTGCTCTGCTTTACAATCCTTGTGGGTATTGAAGTGGTTTTTGGGGAGCTATTTTTTATTTATTTATTTTACAATTTTAACAACAAAGTCGAAAGCCTAATTAAAACCTTTTGAATGAGTCGAACTGATTAAACATTTCACTGGTGGGGTTTGGGGGGCAAATTTACTGAAATCTTTCCACAAATGCAGCATAGTTACTTTCTTTACTTGAATAGCACAATTTGGTTGGATACGGCCATTCTTTGAATTCCCAGACATATTCACATTTTACCTGTTGTTGTTCAAAAATGTTTCACCGTGCACATACTCCTTCACAATTTATGTCTTTGAACTTAAAACAAATCCCTCCATAATTTCTGAATTCCTCCGGTGGTAAAGTAGCCAAGTGGGCTTCAGCAATGTGGTCCCCATTAAATTCATAGTCATTCTGTCAACCAATAAATCAATCTAAGCTGTGCCGAACTCCTCTTTTTTGCGGCAAACCCCAGTCACCCGCCGGTCTGTGCCGGCCGGGCTCTGATTCCCCTGTCAGAGTCAGGATCTTCTCTTTGGGACCTCAATGCTCTTTTAACTCAAAATCTATACCCTGCATGCCATCGAAAGAATAAAAAATACATATGTTTCATTACAAAATGGAGGTTTTGGGAAAAACAATTAAAAATGCTCACTATTGTAAGAAGCAACGGAATCATAATGTTCTTTAACGCAAGTTTCCGACTGGGATTATGGTGTTATGTTTTCTTTATTCTTAATCATGTTTGTTTTTGGAGCAATCTGATTTTGTTTGTCTTCTCACAAAAAGAAGCACTGGTTGTTCTCCAACAGTTTGACACAGTTTTTCTTCATGCAGAAATCAAAGCTTAGCAGCCTTATGTCACACAAAAAGATCACTTACAGAAGGTTTTCATGCTGGTAAGTCATCTCAGATGTGATGAACTGAAAGTAGTTTATGAACTGGATTATAGCGCCATCCCATGTTCAAAAAATACCACATTTACATTAAATTTTGCTCATTTCAATTATTAACTCTAATACTCAATTTTAAAAGATCCTGAATTGTTTACACAGCAACTTTCACAGTTTTTGGCATCACTACTAAAAAAAATGTGTCAAAAGTGGATTTTCTTTTTGTTTTTGTTGAAGCAGATAGTAGATTTTTTGTGTTTTTGTTGAAGCAGATAGTTGATGCTTTGTGTTGTTTCGCCTGTGTAGAAGCGGAGCTCTGTCGCCATCTGGCGGTTAGAGGCGGTCACTGTCTGTGTTTCCTAAACTGAAGATGGCGACAGGAGTCCTTCAGAGAGTCCGCGGAGGCTTCACTCCGGCTAAAACCAGGGCTCTGCCAGCCGGAAACCTCTCTCTCTGGGTCAGGTGAGCGGTCACAGTCCTGGGCTCCTGGCTGTCGTGTTTTCAGCTTATCATTTTGGCTGTTGAGTGAAATATTCACCCTGCTTTTCTGTGGCTACCATGAGCCTGGTAAAGCTAACCCGCTGACTGTTAGCAAACCGGGTTTGGCCTTCAGCTGTTGGTCACTCTGAAGATTCATTCCCTACTGATTTATCCCGGGAGGTGTGTGACCAAAGCTGCGTGTGTTGATTGATAGAAGTGAAATAACACCAGTTTCTGTCATATTTTGCCTTTAACCGTGTGTCGTGCTCAAGGTCAGCCTGTTATTTCATGTTTAGCTTCATCATAAGAAATGCACAGGTCTGTTTATTTATTTCAAGCAGCATTCATGGAAATATGCGCTAATACGCACTGTATGATTTTAAGCTGCATTGTCGCAGGTCCTTCATCGTTTCACCCTGTGTGTTCTTGGTTCAGAGGATTTTCAGCATCCAACAGCAGAAACGGAGAGGACAGCTGGTTTAGGTCTCTGTTTGTCAGGAAGGTCGATCCCAGAAAAGATGCACACTCCACCTTGCTGACCAAAAACGAGGAAAGTAACCTCTACAAAATTCAGTGTAAGGTCCCCACATGAATATTGGCTCCTCGACTTTTAGTGTGTCTAATAAAAAGACCGATAATAATGACATGTCTTCCTTCGTCAGTCCATAATGTGAAGCCAGAGTGCCTGGATGACTACAATAAGCTGTGGTAAGTGTAATTATGATTAAAATGTGCTTATATTAGATTATTAAAACTAAGTACAGTGTCTTGCAAAAATCGCCGTGCCCTTTGCATTAGACTTTAGACTCCATCACTCAGGTCTTGTGGTTCTGGTCTACTCTTCATCCCCAGAGAGTTCCTGAGAAGATTGGGAATCACATCCTGCTGTGGTTTTTCACATAGTTTTAGGCCTGGACTTTGAGTAAGCCATTCCAACACAAGAAGATGTTTTATGTAACCCTTCTGTTGTAGCTCTGGTTCATTTTCCTGCTGTATGGAGAACCTCTTCCTCAGTCCAAAGTCTTTTGCCGCCTCCAGCATTAATCTATATTTAGCTCAATTAAACCTCCTATTTGTTCTCACCTGCTTGTGGTTCACTGCAAACACCTTCTTTCATCAGCACCTGTCTTTAGTCAAGACCAGACTAGTTAGTGTTATGTTTATTGTTATGTTTGAATCTTGGAATGCAGTAACATTACCTTGTCTATATGTTCTCTATAGATGTTCCCTAACAAAGCTGAAGCCTTCAAAGAATAGCAGTAGCCTTACTGAGCTTAAAACACAAACAAGTGGACTTTACCTGATAATCACTTTCGACGACAATTGGTTGCCCTTCATTTTGTTTGGGGGTATCAGAGTGGAAGGGGTCTAATTTAAAATACACAAACCTCTTTTCAGGTTTTTGACAAACCCACAAAATAAAACCGGAGTCCTATTCCATTATTCCTAGCTGCGGTATTCAGGCGACGGGGGCCTGAAAAAAAAAATAGAAAACTGCACCTCCTTTGAATAATTATGCACTAGTCCGATGCTCTCATACATAAAATCCAATATAATTCACAGAAGATTACAGTTTTAATGCGACAATGTTGAAAAAAAATGAATGAATAAATACTTTTGCAAGGCTCTGCATGAAATCATTCTCAACTGTCTTAAGATAATGAAGACTGAAGGATATGTATTTATGGTTAAAATCTAAGTGTACGATCAGATCGTTGCTCGCATACTGCTGGTTAGAAGTTAGCTTTAGCTTGTAAAAGTCACCTGTGCTCTCCTGTCGCAGCGAGGAAGTTCTGCCCTCCATCCATGCTGATAAGTACTACCCCTGTGAGCTGGTGGGAACCTGGAATACCTGGTATGGAGAACAAGACCAGGCTGGTAGGATTACTAATAACAACACACAAATCTGCAGCGTAAGCTGGGCTCTGCTGTTGTGCCTGGTTCTGCAACCAGCAGGCAAGGCCTACACCGTCGACATAAAACCCATCATTTACAGACAATAAACTGCCGGTTTGTAATTTATGATTGTGGATTTTTTTTAATATTTCTTAGATTTTTTTTTTGGTTAAAATTGTAACTTCGCTGAACTAACTTTCCACCTGGTTATAGTAGAACTGCTGCTAATGAGAAGTTGTTTCTGCAGTTCATCTGTGGCGCTACAGAGGCGGCTACCCTGCTCTGACTGAGGTCATGAACAAGCTCCGGCAGAATAAGGTGACGTCCGTTTCCTGCGCTTTACCTCCGTTTTTTTTTTTTTTTTTTGCGCTCGTTTCATCGCCCGTCCAATAAAGTCATAGTAAATCTCACGGATCCGTGTCTGTCGGACGTCAGGAGTTCACGGCGTACAGGAAGCAGCGCGGGAAGATGCTGCTGTCGCGCAGGAACCAGCTCCTGCTGGAGTTCAGCTTCTGGAACGAGCCCATCCCCCGGGAAGGCCCCAACATTTACGAGCTCAGGTCTTATCAGCTCAGGGTGAGGAACGCCGCCAACACGCCACGGCATCAGCGGTGCTCTGTGCTCAGAGTCATCGCTGCACTGGGTCACAGGAGGAGACTGCAGAAATGAGGCTGACTGCTGGATCTGTTTACACAGATGAAATTAGGCAAATCTCCTTTAAATATCCACACTCAAACTCATCGGGAGTATCACTGTTTGCTTTTATTTAGTGATTTAGTTTCTATTAAACTTCAAAATCCCAACATCAGCATTATTCTGTTCATGTTGAGATTTTATTTACTTTTTTTAATCCATTTTCTTCAGTTAAATTCAGTAATTCTTTTAACAAAATACGTTTCATTTTATTTTAGATTTAATTTAGTCCACATAAGGTCAAAATTTTACATGCAAGTTAAGATAAATACACAAATTCATTATCTTTAAGCCTGTATGAAGATTGTTTTACTCTTTGTGGACAGTGACCCAATTCTTGGTCCTAAATATTTTCGAAGTTGAAGGTTCCATTATTATGCCACACTTAAAAAGGGAACATTTACAGTAAATGAATAAGAGCCCAAAATACAATTATAATCTTTACAGATATTAACAAAGTCTCTTTCTGAACCTCTGTTGCGTTCATCAGACCAAATAAAGGAAGAACATGCTGGGTTTGTGCATTTAGTCCCCCCACGCATTTGGATTTTTCATAAACATTTTCAGTATCTGATGACGCTCGCTGTTAAATTCAACGTTAATCTGCTCATAACCAAGACCTCTCTTGCAGATTAAGTCCTCCTTTCTAATCTGAAAAGGTCAGCCTTCATCTAGCCGTGCTCCCCCTGCAACATGTGAAAAATGCCCTCCGTTACCCCCTGGTCTCGGGCTGAGATTATATCTGAGAAACGGCAGGAAACGTGTCGTCTCAAACCAAGTCGGATGATTGAAGGAGCCTTCACGTGTCGTTATTCTTCTACCTTAATGTATTTAATCTGGAAAGAAGTTTTGAACTGTGTTTTATTGCAATAAGGAATGTTGTGTTTTCTCCCTCCTCCTGCAGCCAGGAACCATGATCGAGTGGGGTAATTACTGGTAAGGCAGCCTGAATTCACTTGACTCATTGAACTGTAGTTACAGAGCAGTTGCAGCACATGAACCCTCTCTCACCACACTGTCATTAACAAGAGATATTCCCCCGGAGACGCTTCGTATTTGAAGCTGCACTGTAACTGAGATTAAATCTCAAGTGAAGCTGTTTTCTTGAAGGATTTGTACATAATAAAAGAGACGTTACTTTAAGAAGCCGTCTTCTTAATGACAAATGACAGCATAATTGAGGCAGCTAAAGATTTTTTTTCCAATAAAAATCGTTCTGTCAACACATCTAGCGCAGTTTTTATATACTTTAGAGCAATGAAATGAGGTGTAGCTGCTTTTCTAACGTGACGCCTCGTGTTTCATTCTGTCTCTGGGGGGGAGAAATATATCAACATCACTATGAGGCTGGTTAATATGGCCTTTTTTGTTGCTTTTGTGGTTGCTTTAATTCGCCGTTATTTGAGGAGCCCCCTGTAGACCTATAAATAATGTCAGTAAAGCTATTTAAAGCAATTTCAACGTAATTTTGTGTAGGCGACAGCTTAAAGTTCTGCTTCAAGTTACAACAACATGTAGAAATGAGCCTTCAGAGTTTAGCAGACGCAATCTGAAAGCGCGTGTTTGCGTTGGGGCGAGCGTAATGAGGCCAAAACATTCCTTTCACAGCAGCTCACCCAACCTGGCCTGCGTTAGGGTTCAGGGCAGCATCACTGATCGATCAGGTTAATGCCAGTTTTTAGACAGGGCGGGGGCAGAGTTAATTCAGACATGGGGAAAGTTTATGATCTTTTGAAGAAGGTTTGGTGTGTTTTGGCGCCGTTACGACTCAAGCCGCTTCTTGTCCTGCAGGGCCAGAGCAGTCCGATACCGCCAACGCAACAAAGAGGCCGTGGGAGGGTTTTTCTCCCAGATCGGTGACCTTTACATGGTCCATCACCTTTGGGGTATGACTGAACACATCACTTCACCTATTAACCGATTTGTTTCTTCTCTTTAATATTGTAAGCTAAATTAGAACTCCAGACCTGTTAAAAAGCCTCACATTGGTTACATCAATCTTGCATTAGGGTTTCTGACAAAATAGGCAGAATATAACCCTAAAACGTTAACTTTTATAAGAAATGTTTAATGGCTCTATAAAAGCAGTTATAATTAGCTGAGATAATTTTATTGGCCCTCATAAGGAAACATAAACTTTCAATGCTAGCAAACTTTGTGTCTTTAAGGCGTTGAACTACGAAGGCCAACGCAGCATGACAACACTGGGATAAGGCTAAGAACCATAAAACTAAAATTAATAAGAAGACACTTAAAGATACAAATGTGTGTATTGAAATACTGCTGTGTTGAAAATAGTAGCAAATTGGCATCAATTCTTATTTCCATCACTCTTTTTGACAGAAAATGTTTATATTTGGCAAATATTAACCAACCTAGCAGTTATGGCATGCTACTTATCCTCCAGAAAACCTAAGCCCAGCAGCAGTCATCTATCAGCCTGTCATTGTTTTTGAGTTCAATGTTTAATGTTGACAGAGAATTTTAAAAATGACTATGTAATTATGTGTCATTATAAGGCATTGCCAAAAAAATACCTAAATTCCAACTGTAAAATCTTAAAAAAAAAATTAAATCAATAAAAACAAATCAGTAAACAATGCTTAGCCTGGTGGGGGTTCAAATAAAGTCTGGAGGCCCGCCAGGCTTGCAATATACTGGGGAATTGTGTTGTGGAATTGTATCACCAATTACAGATTGTATGTTCAATTTTTCTGTGGAATTTAATCATTAAGGTCATACATTTTGTGTAAAAATGTTGAATCATACCGTTTCTGGTCTCATGAAATGTTAAAACTTTCTGAGAAGCTCGCATCTGGATTTTCATTATTTGAAAGTAATGATCAGAAACAGGAACAAACTCTTCAGATGTATTACTGTATCTTTTAATGAAATAAATCCTCTTTTTTGACCGTATTCTAATTTATCATGTTGTCTCTTTACTGTCCGACTCGCAGCTTACAAAGACCTTCTGTCCCGAGAAGCCACCAGGAACGCCGTGTGGCAGCAGGAGGGCTGGCATGAAGTGGTGTATTACACCGGTGAGCTAAATGAAACCCTTCGTACTCCAGCTACTCACTTTTCCTCAAGTCACCCTGATAAACCTCCGTGTTTGCTTCTCTGCAGTCCCTCTCATTCAGCACATGGATTCTAGGATCATGATCCCAACTAAAGCTTCCCCGCTGCAGTAAGGAGGGACAATCTGTTATCAAGCTGGCCCCCCTTTTGAATGTTACATTTCTTCTGTGAATCACCATCATGGGTCCAACTTTCTGTCAGTGCTACCAAAAAAAAATAACAAAAAAAACAGCCCTCTTTTCTCTTTATAACGTCAAGAATCCACTCCTAAAAGCATCTGCATTTCAATTCAAATCGATGCGGATGGTAGCGTGCTCTCGGTGGCAGACGGCCGAAATGAAACAAATTGAAACCTCCTGATTGTCACATGCAACGTCTCGTGCTACGTTACAAAGCGGGCCAGAAGAAGAGTTAGTCTCCAGTTTAGGAAGCAACAAAAGTTACTTGAAAAAGTGCAAGCGTGTAAAAAGAATGGCGAGGGGAGTAGTGTTGAAATTCATCACTCAATGCCATTTATTTATTTAATGTAGAGTACATGGTGTTTAAATGTGTTGATAAAGTGACTCTGATGTAAGCTGATCGATATGAGACCTCTACTTTAAGAACATACATTTCAGTGACCTATAAAGGCGCTAAAGTCAGACATGCTGTACAATGCAGATATCAGAATTTTATATTTGCTGTTTGTTACAAACACTCCAGGCTCTGTTCTGTGTTTTATTCTTACGTTTCCTGTTGAAGCGATGTTACCTCTTCCCGGTGCTGTGTTTGTAACCTTTTTTTCCTGTTGAGACGGCATGCGGGGTTTTAAAAGTCTGTTTTTAATCAAACATTTCTTAACTGTGTAGAAAAAGTGTGGAAACCTGTTTTCCATCAGCGGTCGGGTGAATCTGGTAGGAGGGATGCTGCGTTGTACTGTAATAATGGCTGATTTATCATTAAGGAATCCACATTTATCATTTTGTTTTTAAGAAGAAATATTGTTAAGGAGAGAATGGAAAGAAATTAAAAATAATTCAGACATTCTTTACAGCACCTTCTGGTCTTTAATTGGGATTCTCCTTAAAGGACTGAAGTCGCCACAGTTATTGACAGTCAAGTCAGGTTACAGTTCTCTTAGTACTGAACAAATTGCTAGTACAGTTCTCATTGCACATGCCGTTATATAATGCTTACAAGTTATCGGATTCTGATGTGAAAAGTGCAAAAACACTAAAACCTTAAATGTCCACTCACACACTGTTCGGTTACTTTCTTAGTACAAAAAACGACAACATTAAAGTGAGGTTTGTCTAGTGTAAATACTGTTCATAAAAAGTCTGCTGAGTGTGTACTGGATAAAAAGCTTGACTGGCACACCTTTGGGTGCAAATATATCAAAGGTTAAATCAGTAACAGAACTCCTATAGCATATTTAAATCTTCTGCAGCTCGTTGAGCAGCTCATCAAAGCTCGTCACATACCAGGAACTTTTCTCCTTGACTTGATCTCTGACGACATTCCCGCCAAATCCGATGAAAGCAGCCTGAGGAAGGAAAGAGTGGATATTTTTATGTAAAAGGCAAGTGATGCTAAAGATGCATCACTGGTGAGCGCAATAGGCTGATTTATACCCTGATCAACTTAAAACTCTTCACTTTTAGATCTGTGAACAAGGTTTACACCCGCTGGTGTAGGTGAGTGCCATCAGGCCATGCTAACAATGCTAACTAGGTAAAGAATGCTAGAAGTTGCTTTCAGTGTCAGTGAAGTAAAGAAAATTAGGCGAGAGTAAGAAGCTATTAAATGGAAACCTCTTAATGTGGGAACTGAATAACAGAAAAACTGCTCTATATTTTTCTTTTTATCTTTTTTTTCTACCTTTTATGGAAAACGCTGGATGTCAAACTCTGGCAACCTTTGGAAAATCTCAGGTTTATGGTTTTAGTAATGCAAGATGCTGTCATTGCTAATGTAAAATGCTAATAACTCTTAAAGTATTAAGAAAACCCTATTTTAAAACAACCACTTTATAATAAAGCACCATTTGTTCCTTACACTTATGAACAGCAGGAAAAAATGTATAATATTAAACCCAAAATATTCACACCCCTGGCAGTCTCAGATGTAAAGTGATGTTATAGATTTGCCAACATGTTTTCTCTGACTGGAAGTAACGTTTTGTAAATTTAATACAGAATCTGTAGAAGGTGCAAAAGATTACGGTCTTTTCATTGATGACTTGAAATGGAAGATTTTTCCATCAATTCTTGTGAAGATTATGAATACTTTTCAACATACAACGTGCTATTAAATAGTAAAAACATTTTTTTCTTGTTTAAAAGTGGTAACCCATTTAGATGATCTTTTATGAATGCCATTCCAGTTTTATAGAAAGAATCAAAATCAAAGGTGGGATCAGCAACTCAAAGCAATCCAGAATTCAGAAACTGGCTTTGCAGTTTCTGAATTTTATAAAATTCTAATTTCTTAACATATTAAAGCAGATCTTCTCCAGCGAACACTTACCGCTGGGGGACAGGCCTCCAGATCAGTGGCTCCGTCTCCGATCATCACCACCGTTTTGAAGCCGTGCTGCTCCTTCAGCATGCTTATCACTTTTCCTTTGCCGCCGCTCTCAGCTGTGGGCTGAGTTTCGTCAAAACCGGCGTATTCACCTGCAGGTTCAGTTGGAGATTAGAAATGGACACAAAACCCGAACGAGCTGACAGGACCGAGACGAGCGTCGGACCCGGTTCTCACCATTAAAGTAGAACTTGAGTCGGTTGGCGTAGACGTGGTGCAGGGGGATGTTTAGCTGAGAAGCCACGTGTTCGACGATGCAGCGAAAACCGCCGGAAATGAGGAACACCTTAATGTTGCGCTTGTGCAGACGGTCCACGAGCTCCCTGGACAAAAACAAAAAGCGTTTGTCAACTATATGGTGAAATGGAAAAAAAAAACTCTTAATGATTAGCCAGAGTGAAAATGTTCATTTATTAAATCTTTCTTTTCAGTTTACATATCATCTCATTTTTAATTATTTCTCAACAAATTCTGTGTAGTATTGTTACAGCGATGGGAAAGTACTTCCCAGCTGCTTCCACATAACTTAAGAGGGAAAGTTTACAAGCCTGAAGAATAAAGGTTTGTGTTAACAATGCCAAAGCGGAAAGATATCAGCAAACCCCGTAAGAACCAATTGTTGTGGCCTGTCAACCTGGGAAGGATTATTAGGCTACTTCTAAATAAACAGGAAGTCTGTCATTTTATACTGAGAATAATTTCACTGGAGTGAATGTCAAGTTTACCCTAAAGTGGTGTGACTATAATTGATTTAGAGTATTTGGACCTGAATGAAACAGAAAAATCAACTGATATGTCTCAGCAGGACTTAATGTAACTTTAGATGTGAAAACTTTTCTTCACACATTTCAGTTGCACATTTTTGAAAGATGCCTATATTTACCTCAAATAACTAATGGAACACCGTTTTTAGTGTTCAAAGTATAATATTAGTTGATCACTTTTAAAGTATGTTTTCAGCTTTTGATTTGTTTTAAGACTGTATTTCTAAGTTAGCTCCATAGTTGGTTTTGAACTTTGTATCAACTCGTTAATAAGAGCCGAGTAGATTAACGGCCTCAAACTGGTTTCTTTGGATCCTTGACAACTTGCGTAACTACACAGTTCCCAGTCCGCATGGATTACTTCATAATGTTTAAACTTTAAGACATCAATTACTGCCATTACCAAAGCAGGAAGGGAAATATGGGCTAAATTTACCTGGACCTCGTTTTGGAAAACCTATGCATCACAAAAAAATCCAAATCATAGAACAGCAACAACAAAATACCTGCATAGCATGCATGTAGCAACCACCTTGTTCTTTACACCTGGATCCAATGTTTCTGCATGCAGTGCAAAACAAAGTCTGCTGAATTGATTTACTTTATCAGCTTACTTTATGCCTGGAGTCAGCTGAGGCGGGTGGTCCGTTATGAGTTTGTTTACTTGTTCTCTGGAACACCGGATGATGGACAGTCGCTCAGTAAGGGCCTTCTTGAATGTCATCGAGCCGCCCATGGCATTACGAGTCCTAAAATGTCAGAGTGGATTTGGTTCATATCTACTAATGTGGTTAATTTTAGGAAGACAGAGTAAATAAACACACAGATGTGTTGAGGGCAGAATGTGAACAGATGCAGCTCCTTGCAGAAACATCTTGTAAACATTTGGACGTTTCATTGAGAGATGTGAACGAGAGATATGCGTAGAACTTTTGTCACAGTTTTTTTTTTTTGTACATAGTAAAGAAATTTACATTTATGGTATTTGGATTTTAATGGGATTCATTGTGAGGTTAAAGGAAAATGATCTGAGGTTTTCAAACAGTTTTACAAATAAAAAAAATCTGGAAACTGACGTTCATTTGCATTCAACCTCCTTTACTTTGATGCATCTAAATAAAATCCGGAGCAAGTTGCTGCCACCTAATTATGCAATTAGAAAGAAGAAAGTCAAAGCTGAAGGTGAGCCGTGACCAGAGAGGTCCTACTTGGAGTTTGCCACAACTGATTTGATCAGACGAAACTAAAAGTTAAGTTTTTGCCAATACTAAAGTAAATGTGGCAAAACACTAACACTTGAACATGACCCCAACGCTGGTGGTGGTAGCATCATGCTTTGGGGATTCCTTTCTACGGTAAGGACAGGGAAGCCGGTCAAGTTCAACTTTCTTGTCTCTCAGGAAGAAAACACGCTAAAGGCTGTGGAAGACTTAAAACTGGTGCAGAGTCCAAACTACAGTAATGCTTCGTTTAAACAAACTCGTGTTAAAATTGTCCTGTTAACATCCAGACCAAAATCGAATTTAGCAGCTGTGGCAAGACTTAAACGTTGATGCAAAGAGAGAGAGTCCCCATCCAATCGAGGGGTCAAAGAGTTTAGCAAAGAACTCTCTGACCCCTTGAATAAAAGCATGCACTGAATGGTGGGGGGTGGTGGGGAATCATTGTTCTTCTTCCTTTTCTGTGTTGGTCTATCATATCACAACAACAGCAAATTAATTGGCATCTATTGGAATACATAGCATGGCAGAATGTGGAAGACCTAAAAGAGTAGAAGTGCTACGGCAAAGTCGTGCCTGAAAAGCAGGTTTACGTACATCTCTCTGACCACATCCCCCACCCCACAGAACTTGGCCAGTTCATCGATGCCCTCTTCTCTGATGACCGTGCTGTCCACATCGAAGCAGACAGCATCTGCTCTCCTGAAGAGCTCCTTTGTCTCCTGCATGGTTGCCATCGTGCTGGGGAGGGAGACCAAAATTCAACATGAGATGAGCAGCTGTGCTATTAAGCCTGGTCATTCAGACTAGGGGGAGGTCAGGTGACATGAAGAGCTAACACTGGGAAGTCATCTGGGCAGTGTGTTGCTGTGCTGTTGGTTTAAGGGGACATCTCTTATGCTTGATTTCCTCCTGCATGCTGAGGACGCCGTTTCTCCGTTGGAGCAGAAAACTAAACTATTCGCTGAAATACCTATATGTGCAAACTGTGTATCTATCTGACATTTAAAAAATGACAAACGAGTCTACGCAGCAATCAATTGAACTAGAAAAGGCGTTAACAGTAGTTAACAATTGAAGAAACCGGGAGGAATGGTGGATGGACAACTTCTGTCCCTATTGCATCACCCCCAATGCGGCGTGCAGAAGATTTTACCCAAGGTTTACACTTGAACCCGCAACAAAAGAGAAAAGAATAGCACTCGTGGACGCCGCTGTTACTATTACTCTTCTTATGCAACATATCAAAGCTTTAGTCGACACGGAGAGCCTCTGGAATGTGTTTTCATTTGCATACCAGGGTTGACTTTTACCTTCACCCCCCCGAGATCTTCTGTTGCAACCGTGAGACGTAATCAACTACGTAACCCTGCACCACAACACCATAGTAGTCAAATGTGGAATAAATCGTTGCTTTTTATACATACCGAGAAAGAAGAGGGTTGATTAGGCACGAGAGCGCTGGTCGCTTTGGCGTGAACCGACTGGGACGGATCTCAATGGGCTCACCGACCAGAAGAGACGAGCCGAACCGCTGACCAATCAGAGAGAAGCCGACAAGGTTCCCGCCCACTCAACCGCCGAAAAAATTACAAAACGGTTGGAAAACTTGTTAGGCACGTACACAAAAATAAACTCAAATAGGTTTATATAAGTATAAGTTATTATATAATATTTTGCAATTCTCATGAAGTTCTTTTTTTATGTATGGCTTCAACTGTTCTTTTACTTCCCAGCCCCCAGTTGTAACCAGGGGAATTTTATGTTGAAGACTAAAATAATACACACATTTAGTATTTAAGACAGCACAATTAATGTGTCGTTAATTTCAGAAATAAATAAAATTTGTTTTTATTAAATCAATGATTCTTTGTCTTCTGAGTGTAGAGAGTCACAAAAGTGTTTTGGGTCAAATCAAAATCTACTCATAGTCGCAACACAAGTCTCCATTGAAGCATTTCACTGCCAAAGTTAAGAAATAAGTTTAGTAGTAGTATCTCGTTATGATGAGTTTTTCTTGTATTAACAAGATACTGCTAGAAAAACTTATTTCCAAGCTCTAGGAGTCAAACATTTTTGTAATTCTCTGCTTTGTTTTTCTTTCTTTTCCCCCCCCAGTCTTGTTTACTCATTTACCTTTGACATGGATTTCAACCTGACTTGTTGGATTCCTCTTTTTCCTCCAAAGGTAACCCTGAGTACTCTGGGTGAACATTTTGAAATCAATTTCATTTACGTTAGAGCACATATGTCAAAGTCAAGGCCCGCGGGCCAGATCCGGCCCGCGAATCAATTATCTATGGCCCCCTGAATGATATTTAATTACTATGAGAACCAACCCGCAAGCCAGAGCCGCCCGCTCGTGTTTTGCCCGCA